>JAPQRP010000007.1:8087855-8107502 GCA_037367295.1 Apogon hyalosoma | reverse complement strand
GTCTCCATCCACTGTCATTGATCCAACTCCATGGGTTTTACTGGTGAATCAATGTTGTAGAAGATGACGGTGTTTCAGTGTTCACTACGGAGCCTTTGAACGTCCAAATGGGTCATATCTGATGACCATTAAAAGATGACAAACTGTATTTTACACCAATTATTTCAATATATTAATAGGTTTAGTGGTTCAGAAGTTATTAAACATTTTAGATTTGTAGATACTTATGGTTGCCAGTGGCTGTTTGGGTCTTTATGGGTTAAATATTTTTGCAAACCTTGAATACATACTGTATAATGTCAACATTCATGCGGTGTAGTTGATGACTCTTAGTGAAGCTGTACCGTATCTGGTTGTCTGGTTTGTGACTTTCCACTTCCATATCCACTTTTGTTCACTCCTCTGTATTCAATCTGTTGCAGCACTGTGTCCCTGAGTCCATTAAACACATCCAGTTGTCCTACAACTTTACATGTGATGATAAAGAGCAGACAAAGTAAATGAAGTCAGTGTGTAATATTACAAGTATAAATAAATAGAGGAAAAAAAAAATATTGCATATCATTTGTTCCCACTGCATCTGCTAAACTGAATCTTAATGAATTCCTCTGATGTAAAATAAGGCTTCTATGATGTGTTTCAAATATTCTGACTTTGTGTTTCAGTGGAAAGTAAATACATTTATGCCAACACACAGCTAAACACAAAGTAGGTATATGATGCACTGCTGATAATATTTATGACACAATAATCTATTGCAGGATAAAACACTGACTATGGAAACATATTGTATTTTAGTTAAATAAATGAACGTTGCCATTTCAGAACCCTGATTAGTGCCTCATTTAAGAAAAAACTCATTCTAAACTAGCAAACATGCCCCATCACTGTTGACTGTTTGAACCTGAAAGGACTTTTATGCTTCAATTATTTTACAACTCGATAGGAATATTAAAAAGTTATTTTAAAAAGTTGTAATAACTGCCTCTGAGATGTGCTGAGGTAGAAAGCAAATATAGTAAGAAGTGTTTAAAAGTGCTGTAGTTTATGAGTCAAAGTACCTATACACCAAAACCAAAGCAAACAATACTTCAGTGCACTCCGAACTGTATCGTTTTATAAGCTGACAAACAGAATTACTCTGGTAAAACAAAAATAATAAAGTTGTCAAAAGTCTGTGTATCATCGTGTTGATATTTCTGTGCTTTGATATCATATTCATTCAAACGAGGTGATGTTAACTGCAGTATAACTGAAATTAATAAATGTTCACATTATTAAAATGACCATTGATAACTATGAAATATTGAATCTAAATCACATCTTCACTTCTTCTTGTCCATTTATTGGAATTAATTCATCTGCAGAAACATTTTCTTCATTAAGTGTAATTATGTGACATCACTCTGTCGTGCAGTCATCACTAATCTATTGTTTATTGTTTGCAATAATCAGGACCCAGATTTTTCAGATTATCTCCAAAATTCTTGTCCCGTGTCTTCATATTTGTTATCAGTGAGCTATGTATGGATTTATACTCTACTATACACTTTTTTTCTGAAGTTGTGGGCAATTATGGTAATCCTGATCTTTATCTTTCCTTTGTTTTCCAGGAGATGGCCTTGTAACTAAGCAAGATGGACCTGAACCAGATTATCACTCCAGGATTCCTCGTTCCTTCTCAGCTCCTGATGGGACCGGGGAAACAGAAACAGGGGACACATGGCTCTCAGATCCAACCAGAGGAACAGTAGCTACAGATGCTATGGGGGAGGTGAAGATTGTTGATCATAGTCAGGAGGGATATCAGCAAGCCCAAAAGGTAGAGACATATATTTTTGGATTGATCCAGCGCCGAGCTCTACCCCCGCGGCCTTCCAAGCCTCGTACCAGCCTGGCACATGACGCCCGAGCAGTCAGCGTGGTGAGGCAGAGTAGTTTGTGCCGCAAAGAGGAGCAACATTCACCAAAGCAAGTGCCAGTTCAAGGAGGGCAAGAGATTTCTACTCCGACCGCCAGTCAGTCCCAAGAAAGAATGCCACCACTGGCTTGCCATAACCTGGATCAGGAGCGTTATTTGGGAACAGGGTTCAATGAAGAAGCTCCACCCCCTTACCATCACATCCAGCCAAGTGTCCAGCATCAACCTGGGCATTATCACAAGCCCAAGCAGGCCCCGATGGTTGGCAGCACCCGTTCAACCTCCTTGGATTATCCATCCTGCAGAGTGCTACAGGGTCACGCAGACTCTAGCAACAGTGAACCCGATTCGCCGCAGAATTTCCACAACTACCCTTCTCCGACAGCTCTGCCAAAGCCTCACCAACTTCCTCCAAATGACGAGCAGCTGGTCAATGCTGAGTATATCCCAGCCCAGCCCTGCCGAGCCTCTACCAGAACGTACGCCCATCACCACTCCAGCACCAGTAAGGGCTCTGGAACATCCAAACCTAATCGAAGCACATATTCTCCAGAGAGAGGCCATCACCATCCGGAGCAGCAGATCCAGTCGTCCAGATCCAGAGGTGGGGCCAAGAAATGTCGCTCTAATGAGGAAAAAAACGGTGCCACTAGGAAGCAGGGAAAGAAAGCGTGTAGGTCTCAATCTGAGAACAGCCTGCAAAGGGTCCCAGAGCGCAAGTACAACACAGTAGAGAGAGACGGCGCAGGAAGTGGAAGTGGAAGCAGGGGAAGTCGTAGTAGTCAGTCCAGGAGCAAGAAGCAGCAGCAGCAAGGAAATGGAAGCTATCGCCGCTGGCAGTCCACTTTGGAGCTCAGCCAAGATGAGGCTGACCAACCGCCTGCACAGCCGACCATGCATGGCCCTTCGGCCTCAAACCAAAGGGACCATTGTTCAAGACGCACACGCAAATCTCGCCCTACGCATACATCATACGCCTACCCCAATCACAACCACAACCACCACCATCACCAACACCACCACCACTCCCACCATCACCAACACATGGAGTACCAGCTGGAGAGAGACCAGGTGCCACTGTGTCAGCCCACTGAGGACTACCCTCACCCAGGTCAGGGTGAGTCTGAGTCCAGCATGAGCGAGGCTGACTCCCCAGATTCCAGCTCTTTGTCCAGTGACTCAGATGAGAGTGGTGGTCTGGTTTGGCCTCAGCAACTTCCACCTCAACTTTCCCACCCATCCCCGTCAGCCCCACCTGGAGCGCCTCTACAGCCTAAGGCGTTTGTCAAGATCAAGGCCTCGCACGCCCTCAAGAAGAAGATCCTGCGCTTCCGTACTGGATCGCTGAAAGTAATGACCACGGTATGAAGCGGAATACTGGCCAGCATCGACGGGATATTATGTATTTTTGATGAGAGATTTTCTTTTTTCCTTGAGGGACCATTAGCTGCAGAGGTTTGGATTCTGAAGAATAATGGACTACAGACGGCATCAAATGTGATTGTAAAATTCACTCTGTATATAAAGGTGCTATTAATTACCTAGATTAATAGAGTGGTTTTAGATCAGACCTAATGAGCAATGAAGGAAATATCTATCACTAAATCAACCTTTTTGTTTGTTGGTATATAAAATGTAAATAAACTCTACTAAAAGTGTCACATTTAGGACAAAGGGTACTTTAATTTGGCCACATTGGCCCCTAAATAGCACCCTTGCATACATACACTCACTACTGCTAATGATAGATGTTAAGTCATTTAAAGCTTTGCAGATCAGTAACAACCATAATGCATACTTGAAAAGTATGGATATCAGTCACCATGAAAATAAAGGATCTTTGAGACCGTTTTCTCTATTATTTAAAGGATCCTAAAATAACACTAACTGTGCACATCAGGAACTTATTGTTAACACTAGTAGTAAGTATTGAAACGGGGCACAGATTCATGATGTTCTGTTTTTCATCTTTACTTTTATTACTGAGGTGATGTATACCTGTTGTTATGAACTTGTTAAGTCAGACTGTATATAAATAACAGATAATAACTTAAGTCAAACAACCAAAACTTAATGCTTTCTACATGTTTGTGTTTTTCTTCATAAACATACAGCTTTTAAATGTTTTGTGGACAGAAAGTAATTTATGTGTCAGACATGGGGAAATGTAACCACAGCAGATAAAATGAATGGTTGTGAAAGAGTGGATTGTTCAAACAATGTTCTTGTGAGACATTTCATCTGGAATTTGCGGTTGAGATAAATCTCATTGGAGGAAAAAAAAAAAGTGACTTTTGCAGAAAAGAAGTCTGTAAATCTTTGACATTTTACTGTAGCAGCTGAGACAATCCAGCAAGACATCACAGTAATGAGATTTAAAG
The DNA here is from genome assembly GCA_037367295.1 of Apogon hyalosoma. Lineage (NCBI taxonomy): Eukaryota > Metazoa > Chordata > Actinopteri > Kurtiformes > Apogonidae > Apogon > Apogon hyalosoma. The sequence goes on along the minus strand of JAPQRP010000007.1, from coordinate 8,103,200 downwards.
CATCTTTTAGAAGTTTTGATGAGGAAAAAAAATATCGCAGTCACGTATTTTCGGTAGCAAATTACTGTTTCTACTGTTTTAATGTTAATAACAGGTAGAAACCTCAACCAGCCCAAAGAATGTAGTTAATGTTATAATGTCACTTTGAGTATTTGGCAGTATTATCATTTAAAGTGCACTATCCCATCTATTATCAACTGTTTTTGTATGAAATTTGTCTTTGAAAATGCAGTGTTTGTATTAAAAATGGGGGGGAAATGTGTGTTTCTTTTCATTTTGAACAGAAAATTCATTCTACATCAACTTTTTTCCTTTCATGGTAATTATTCATTGCATCACAGTGTGAGGTGTCACCAAATGGTCATGTTATCATCCCCGGGCAGACCACACATGGTGGCACAGGTAGTGAATCCACTCACACAGGCCACTCAGCAGCCGGAGTGTCGCTGATGGAAGTGTTGAGTGACTGAAAACTGTGAGAGAGAGGAGTGGGGGAGTGGGGGAGGTGACAGAAGGAGGTGGGATTAAAGTGGAAAGTTATGGGCTCAAGGGGAGCGTTGGGTAGTTGGAGACTAATGATGCCAGTGACGGTTTGTAGCCAATATTCCACAGTTAAACGACACAGACAGGACACAAGGAGAGTGGACTGAACTGGAATCAAAGTACTTTTCACATTTCCACATCACCTACAAGTACTATACCTGTCATTAATCTCGCTTTTATAATATTTAAAGGAAAATTGCAAATGCCACTTTACCTTTGCTACTACTAAAACCACCTCTGCTTCTATTTTTTGTCCAAATTGCTAGTGCTACGTTTATTTTCGCAGCTGGTAATAATAGAACTACTGCCATTGAGAGCTGTACAATTTACACTTATGTTACTCTTCAACTATCACAGGTCCTGGCTGTTTTAACATTCTGCAACTCCTACTGTTATTTCTATTTCTGCACATGGAAGATTTTGCTACTACTACCACTACTGACAGGCAATATTATTACTAATCTCATACTGTAATAACTTATAATACAGAGGTATTAAAAAGTCTTGAAATATCTAGAATCTCAGAATCTGAATTTGAGAGCTTATAGTGTCTTAAAAAGTCTTAAATATGATTTTGATTGGATTTCATGTTTGGTCAGAGCCTGGTAAAAATAGAACATTTAATGTCTACAGCTCCTTGTTTCATGCAAGTGAATGTGGGAAGCCAGAAAAGCATAAAGCTGGCTCAGAAGTCCCACAGCAGATGTCTGGATTAACCGAGTCTGGTCCCGGCACAACGTGGCACAAAATAGCTCTTAAAAAGGAACAAAAGCTTATCTCGTTGAAACCTGCAGAAATTATGTAAATAAATAACTGGTATTAGTAACATAGCTATAGGTTCCTAGCAGTATAGGAGTACAAACTATCTGCAACTGTTAGTATACATAAATGACTATTACTACTGCTAATTATTACGTAACACTAGAAATATACTGTTGCCCCTGAAGTTGGGCTAGCTTTGTTTTCAGACACATTGCTCTTTTTTCCCCTATTTATACACATCATGCACTTTTGACCAGGTACAATGATAACATGAACGGTCCCTGTTACATTTTATCTACCAAGAATAAATCACACTGTCACAAGAGGTAAAAACTTCTTATTCCAACTTTATGGGCAATAATGCACAATACTTCAGCTACCAGGCTACAAATTACACCAGTAATACGACTACTGATGCTACCCATAAAATCCTGACCGATGTACAAGTATTTTTAGACAAGTCCATGGTGCATTTATCATTTTTGTCCAGTGTCCGATGTCTGCAAACTGTGCTCTTTGACGCTAGGATGAAGTGTTAAGTAATTGATGGCCAGAAGTCAAAGGTCAAGGTCTCTGTGACCCCTGATGCAAGGATAGGAACTGTAGATGATTGAGCTTATAAACAGGTCTTGTTTCACCACTACTAGGCCTCTACAGCAACCAGTGAAAACAAAATTATTGTTGTTTTTCAGTATTGTCATGACTCTACACTTGAATTTCTAATCAAACTAGAACTAGTTATTTACTACTTTTACATGCGCTAACCTTGTAGCTACCACTTCTAGTATTACCTCTAATGGTCCTACAGTATGGTCTTAATAAAACAGGGCCTACCACTAATGTTTCCCCCTCTACATCAACCACTAGAATAAATATTAAAGTAAATATCTGGTTTTGCCTGGAACAGTAATTAAGCTGATATATATTGTCCTTCCTAACACACACGTATACAGTACAGACACATATACACACACACACACACACACGCGCGCACACACACACAATCCTTACTCAGCAGACACACCGACCGCTCATCCATCACACTCAGACCCACTCACATGCAAAAAGTCACTCACCTCATGATCTTGTTTCTAAAAGGAGGCCTACTGAGTGGGTGAAGAGGTATATGTGTATGTGTGTATGTGTATGTGTGTATGCGTGTGTGCGTGTGTGTGTGTGTGTGTGTGCACTTTCCAAAGAAAAGTAGACTACGAGGGGATTTCTATGGGTTGGGCTGTTTTATGACATTAGGATTCAGTTCCAGCTGCCTCAGTTCATTAAAGTCGAAAAGAGGGATGTAGAAGAAAGGAGAGGAAGAGAAGATGGGGGGAAAAAAAGAGGAGGAACGGCTCGAACTGCATGAGCCACGACGGCTCCAAAGGGAAACAACAAAACCTCTCACTTCTGAAACATTTTAAGCTCTTTATCATCTTGCAATCTATCTCAGGATTGCCGACATTTTCCCAGCCGCCATCCTTTCTTTCACTCTCATATCCTTTCCTTTCCTCCTTCATCCCTCCATCTGTTAGTGGTTAGAAGAAACATGCTCCCTTCAGGGCCAGGAACCTGGAGTATTTCCTGCTCTGCCAGAGAGCACGAGGGGGAGAGAGGCAGGAGAGGAGGAGGAGGAGGAGAACAGAGAGGCTCTGAGCCTGAGGAGGAAACCCACACCGAGAAAGAGAAACAGAGCCACGGAGTGAGAGAGGGGGACTGAGGGGAAAAAGAGAGGAGGAGGTTGAATGAAGGCCTCGTGCGCATACATCTGGCTTTGATTAACCAGACAGAAAGGGTGATGGTGAGAGAGAGAGGAGACAGAGGGGCTTTTATTTTTGGCACTTTTGGGGATACAGAATGATTGACCTATTTTTTCTTCTCCATCCTTTTTGATTTTTCTTCTTTATTTCTACCCAGTTTATTCACTTTCCAAATCTCTGCATCCAACTTTGTTAGTATGATGTCTCTGTAGACAAAGCAGCAACCCATTTTGGATTAACTCTCCCTTTGCTCCATTCGACTCTGATTTATTTAGTCATGTTGTTGTCTTTATTCAGAGTTCAGTGGAACACATTAGAATCAGCACAATATATGTTTAGCCTTTTTACAATACTGTATGTCATTTTTAACTCCCCTCCCCGGTTATCAATCAATATATAGTGAATTTAAGATTATAATGCATATGTTTCTAGATGAGGGAAAGCATTAATTTAATGTTTAATTTGAATGATGTCTCAGTCCTCTACATAGAAGCAGTGTATGTGCTGTTATCTGCTCCTATACACAAATAGGGTATATATTCTGATGGAAGAAACTAAAAGTGAGGGAATCTACATCACATTAGGATTGCATCAGTGTGTAGAATAATTTTACAACTTAAAAAAAAAAAAAAACAGTTTTCCACAAATAATTAACATCATCTTTGTGCAATGTGCAATGTATACGAGGTTTATTGTTATCTAGAGGTGAAGTTGTAGATTGCAGTCGACATGGGGGCTAAAGATGTGAAAAACACAAAAGCCAGTGTTTGTGTTGTACATTCTGAGCTTTTTGGTTCGGTCATATTAACGCTGGTTCACACTTTACTTAAGAGGTTGATTCTCAGGTGATGAAAACAGAATTATGGATGATACGTTTCTTTTCTGAAATTACATAAGTCATATACACCAACTTTTAAGAGAATTATATCAAGTATTTCCTCTTTAAACTATTAAAAAATGGTGTGAAATTATAACTAGACTATTTAAAAATATAGAGCTTTTTGCACTAATGGGATTTATGTGACCACTAGAGGGAGTAAGGAGTTACACTGTTGGTCTCAATAGGTGTTCAAAAAAAAAGTTGAAACTGAGAACCATCAAGAAACAACTTTTAGAGTCAAAGAAAGTGACAATGTGATATATAAATAAAAAAAAATAAAAAAAATAGAACCATTGTACTTTTCACCACCGGACACAGAAATGACACACAAATGAAAAGAATGGAGTTTGATGCTGAAATCCCAGAGTTTCTTCGACACAGGTGAGTTTGATTACAAGTTATTATATGATCTCATTATCTAAGTTCAGTGGAGGTGATTTATGGTTTTACTGTGACCGTTTTCTGTCTAGAAACAATGCTAAGCTAACAGGGCGATAATGTAAACTATCAGCTGATACAGAATCTGAAGATTATAAGACACAGTGTTATATAGACTGAAAAATGTATGATACTACAATACAGACGTGTGGAAATAATGACCTTCACAATTAATTAATACAGTCTGGGGAGATTTTGCATTTTTCTATTTCTATGTTTTTTGTAGCCATGAGTGCAATTTCCCCCTGCTGTTGTTAGCACTACCTATAACCTGTCTAATATATACTAAATATTATATAACATAATCCAGTACCTTGCCATAGCTGACACTTGTCACTTTTCCATTGGACATATATGCAAAACTTTGCCAATATTTACTAAATGTTGAAAAAAACAGATGTAATGTTGGTTTTTCCATTAAATCACAAATGCGAGGATTTGTTTATTCATTATCGCAAGATGTCATGAGAATTCATTCTATAAACATGACGACGGACATAAATATCTGTTGGTTTGAATCTAGAATGCTCGTTACCCCTCTATCCTGTACTAAATTAAAAAAATGATTTGGTTTCTTGGTGTGTCCACACATATCACGCCATGTTTGTTTTAAAACTCTTCTCCTTCGCTTATTGTAACATCCATCAACATCTATTGTTTTTGTTGACGTGACCAGTCCAGTTTTGAGCGGTATACCCATTTTGCAACGTCCGAAAAACCACCTCTTACAACAAGCGCAAAACTTTTCATCAAAAAACTAGAGTTTTGGCAAAATTGTCATTTTTCTAGTAGGCAAATTTTTATGCACAAGTTATATTTGCACAGTTTGAAAGTCAATGGAAAAGCGACTACTGACAAACCAACAACTTTGTCCTTATAAGATGGTAATGAGTAGGACATTTCTAACCACAGCTGTTTTTTGGGGGGTTCAGAGCTCACTGAGTCGCCTTTTTCCTGGATACAACATTCATTTTCTGGCAATATTTAGATTTTGTTAGGATTTCACCCTCAGGTTTCTGTTCATTACGGAGTACATTTCTGCTCCACAGTTTGCATAAATCCAGTCCTGGTGTATTTATGCATGTACCCTTAAGTCAACATATTTAAACCCAGTATCTCTGCTGGGGAAATGCAGAATTTCCCAAATGGGTTTGAGCAGCACTCCTCTGATTACTTTGCTTTGTTTAGACCTCAGCTTTGGGGTTTCATGTTTAGTCTGGGTTTAATATAAAAACAGAGAAAGTCCTGTGGGAATGACAGAGCAGACAAAGAGTGAAAGTTTTGAAGATGGAGACAAACTGAATGAAGCTCAGTGTCAGCATAGTCTCTCCAATCTCTGGGAAATGTCAACCAACCTCTGACAGCTTCTCCCCAGGGGACCCCCTCCCCCCGGGCCTTAAATTCAACTCAATCTGATAAATGTGTGTTAGAGAGAGAGAGAGAGTGAGGGCATGTATATCACACATTACAACCACTCAGCATTTGTGGAACATGGGCACATTTCAGGCTGGAAGTCGGCCACTGTCTATAATATTACTGCTTCATTTTTAGATATCAAACTGCGTGATCTGTCTTTGGGGGAGGAAGAAAAACCCATCTTTTATTATCTGTCTACAATGAAAACACTTTCATTTCAGTAACACATAACCTTTCTTTGGGGCTGCCTCTGTGTGCATAGGGAGTCATTTCTGCTGACTATGGTGATATCAGCCTGTGGTTCTTTAGGGAAAAGCAGAGAATGATAAGTCTAGAATAGCGTAAAACATGCTGACTATGTAAAGCGCCACAAAACCCCCCATCAAAATGTTTTTTTGCTTTCAGTTTCTTTCTAAATTTATCGTGGATTTCTAAAGACGCCTTCTCTGTTGATTGAGTTTATTGGTTTATTTTTTTCTCTATAGGCTCGCTCACTGATCTGCATAACTATCCCGCTTCCTGTCATCAGCTGATTGAAATGTTGTCCAAAGGTCTGGCATTGGTTTCAGGCCTTGGTCTTTGTGCTACTTTAAAATCTTCAACAAAATTAGAGGGAATTAACTCCAGTACTTTTTTTTTTTTTTTATCACCAATCATGCTTATTTTTATTTTGTCGTCACAGTCATTTATCATATAACCTTCATTCAATAAACATATTTTGTGTACAAACGCTGGTCCCTGAGGAAATAGGTAACTTATCTATGAACAAGAAGCTTTTGTTATGTTATATAATCACTTGTGTGTCAGAAAGGTTGAGTAAAAACTTAAAAAAATGTTGGAAGAGTTGGGCATGGGTCAACAACGAACCCTATCAAGCCCAGATCATATCCACAAGGAGGCAGCAAGTTTTTTTTTTGTTTTTTTTTTTTTTTTCAGTTTTCTTTAATGCTGGAAAGCTATAAGTTATCACAGAACATGTAACACTAACATTAAAATTAGGGCTGTCAAAATTAACGCGGATTAATCCATCACCATGATTAATCTGATTAAAATTTTCACACAATGAACCCATCTCCAGCATAGAATGACTGAACGTCTCTGCCAACGCATTTGGGGCAGTTTGTCCCAGTGGAGTTAGCATCGCACATGTGCTAATGGGCAGTTGATCCAGTAGTGACAGGCAGCAGAACCAACCAATAAAGATGGAAGACGCTAAACAGCATGTTGGGCCTCTGGGTGGAAATATGAGGACAAAAAACCAAGACAGGCCACATAAAGTATTATAGACACTCTGCAGGAAGGAGTTTTCTTTTCACCGAAGAACTTCCAGCTTTAAATATCAGATTAACACAACAAATATGTTAATCGGGGATTCTGCTAGCACTTCGTCTAATGCATCAAACATGTTAAGTGCTTCTTTCTTGAAACGCAATTTATATAGATTAAAAAATAATGATATTTAATCATGATTAATTGAAATTAATCCACAGCCGTCCCATGATTAATCTGATTAAAATTGTAATCGTTTGACAGCACTAATTAAAATTAAGAAATAAAGTTACTGGTGGAAAAAAACTGACAAAAAGAAGGAAAACATTGGTTTGTGGTTTAACAACATAGTGGAAGAAGTATACATATTACTTATATACAGAAAAAGCCCAGTTCACTGCATTTGTCACTAACTTCAATAAAACGTTATCTATTGTTATTTCTTGTCAATAATCTTTGTCATCAGAAGCTAGCAGCTATATTCATTATATCCATTTATTAAAACTGCAAGTGTGTTGGTATTTTCAGAACATACTAGATCTAAAAACAAGCAAAAATATTTAATTAAATGAAACTAAATAAAGTCATTGAAGACAATCTGAACAATAGAGTCATGGAAAACTGGAATCACAGAATAAAGCACCTATAAGACATGAGCAAAAGTGTAACTCTTGGATTTGTACACAGTGAATAGAATTAAAGTGACAGTAATCACACATCCATGTTGTCACTTGAAGCTGAGGGTTCGATTCCACACCAGTAATGTTCAGTATATATGTAAGTATGTTGCTTTGCTGCCCCCTACAGGTCACAGCCTGTTATCACATGCACCATCCTGAGGAGTAACGTGATACGGGCCCCTAGTTTCAAAGGTTTACAGCCCCTCCAGTTAACGCTGCAGTGAAATTAGTGGCTACAGCCCTGTTTGACTTGTCAAGTCATTAATCACTGTGACAAACCAGAGTGAGAAGTCAGAAGGCTGTGGGAAATATGTGATTTCTGCTGGTGGTGTCATGTTTGAATGTAAACACAAGAGAAACACAAGTAACATGGGCCATAAAATAAATGCTTAAGTTATAGAGAAGAATCAGTTTTAGATCTTTCTCTGATGAAGATCTTTTTTTGCACTAGTGCTTAACAACAATCATTTTTTCTGCATCGAAAAGAAGTATGAAATCAAGTATGAAATGTCATGCTACAGTCACACCATGGCTCAGGTGGTAGACTGGGTTGTCCAATAACCAAAGGGTTGGCGGTTCAAATCCCGCTCTGTCCCAGTCATGTGCTGTTGTGTCCTTGGGCAAGACACTTCACCCTACTTGCCTCCAGTGCTGCTTTTCACACTGGTGTATGGATGTGTGTGAATGCTCAGTGGTGGTTGGAGGGGCTGTAGGTGTGAAATGGCAGCCACGCTTCTGTCAGCCTGCCCCAGGGCAGCTGTGGCTACATATGTGGTTTACCACCACCAAAGTGTGAATGTGTGAGTGAATGAATAATGGATCCACTGTACGCACTTTGAGTATGCATTTCAAAGAAAAGCGCAATATAAATCTAATTCATTATTATTATTATTATTATTGTTGTTGTTGTTGTTAATATTATTAATAATATTTAATTTATTAACAATGATTTATGATTAATGCATATTACATTTTATTGCTGCGCATGTTTGAGGTTGAGCTCATTTGAACTACTTTATCTTCAGTTAACAGTTACATTTACATATGCTTCATGTGCTATAAGATCATCATGTTCTGTTTGAATCAGATTTCTCTAAAACAATAGCTTTTCATGAGCTCATAAAATAGGTGTATTTTCCTTAAAAAAAAAAAAAAAAAAACTAAAGACGAATAAAAACCACCGGTGGCTGGTGAAATAAATTTTTGGTTGGGCACAGAATTGCGAGTCAGCTTTCAGATGCCACATGTCACCACTAGGATATGCCAGACACAGTATGTGTTTTCAGTCATCTATTTTTAGATGTAAATTTCCCCTGTCTATCCTTCAAACATGCATATTTTTCTATGATTTTTGTTAAAGTCAGGCGTGTCCCTGACTGTCTTTTCCATTGATATATGGACAATGCATTAGACAATCTTGTGTGTTTTTCTGTTTTTATGTGTGTGGTTTTCTGTCTTTTCTTTCTTTCTTTTTTTTTTGTTATGTTTTTTCTTGTGTGTGTGTGTGTTTTTTTTTTTTTTGTTTTTTTTTTTTTATGCATTTGTGCGGAAGGTGTCGATTCTTTTCAGGATGTGACGTTTACTCCTGTGGGCGGGCCTTGGGTGCCAGTTTTTGCACCCCAGGGTTCTCCTATTGTTTGTATTGGAGGGGGGTCTACTACGTACACACCACTTATAAGGAGAGTCTACGGTAGAGATTTTCACGCCCCAAAGTAACAGGAAACACGTGATTTGACTGTTCACTAAACAACCAAAAACATTTATAAACTATGCTTGAATGCAGCATATACATGGTACTCTAAGGCTGTACCATGAATAGCTTGTTATTTAAGTATTAAAGGTGCTGTATGTAAGAACTATGTTACCAGTAATCCTAAAATGCCCCTGAATGTCACCAGACATTAAGGAATCCTGTTCATTTAAAATACTGATATCAATGACAGTAGTAGTCCAGCCAGAATATTCACATTTGAAAAAAGTGGCAGCCCACAAGTAATGTTTATGTTGTCATTTTGTGTTTTGGTCTGATGCTCCGCCCATCACCTATCTGCCAGTCATGAAGTCAGTGGCATTTGGTCATCCAGGTTGCCAGTTCCACTGAGCTGCAGTTTGGAACATTTCTGATCACAAATGTCTGACGTTACTGAACCTAAAAGGCGGAGGGGATGCCACTCTCCACAGTATTTTGAATGTGACTGCAGTACCAGTTTTGGCCACAAACCTACATACGACTCCTCTAACGTTTTTGTAAAATTATTTTATGTGATTCCTATCATCTTCATCATGTGGTGTGCCCTAGCGCCCTCTATTGATGAGTTACCACTACAGACCATAATATTTCCCTTTGAGATGTAGTAGAAAAATAAAGCTGCAGAAAATAGAAAGTGCTGCAAATTTGTACTTCAAAAATGAGCATATAATGGAGTTTTCTGGCTTTCAGGCAACATTTCCACAGCTTTTGTTGTCCCATGAGGTTGTTCGAGTGAACCGAGGCCAAAACTGAAGCACTATTTTTGATACCAACTATCAATCGGCATGTTTTCTCTATGACAGTGATCATCCTGTGGCTTTTTTATCTTAGTACTTTTCCTGATCCTCTATCCTAACCTTGACAAAGTTGTTTGCCTGAAATGACACTGAAAAGACTTCTACTGACATAGATGTTGTAATGGACTATACACTATAGGCCAATCATATCTTTATATTAGTGCTAAAAATAAACATGATACCAAACTTTTGCATTGAAATGAGTTTGAGATTTATTGAAATGTTGCATTACAAGATATAAATCCATGACACCATACTGTTCAATTACAACAACAAACAACAAACTGCAAAACAATAGCACAATATACACTATGCAACTGATGTGTGGGTTTTTGCATCAGTAGCAAAGTTTAGGGCTGCAGCAAATTATTATTTTCATTTTTGATTAATCTGTTGGTAATTTTTGAGACTAATCAATTAGTTGTTTAGTCTGTAACATGTCTGAAAATGGTGAAAAACTTGGGTTTGTGTTTCCCAGTGCGAAAGTCCTCAAATGTTTTGTCTAATCGGCAAGTCAAAGACAGTTTATTGAGGAAAAATACTCGTGCAAATATTCAAGTTTAAGGATCTACAATAAGAGAATTTTCCAAGTTTTATATGTATAAAAAAAAAAAATACTCAAAGCTGATAAATTTCTTATCAAAATAGTTGGCAATTAATTTAATGGTTGAATCATCGCAGATCTGCTTAGAAGAGTCGTTCAGATGTTTCCACCTGGCACAGTAGCAGGATATGCTATTTATTTACACTTCAGGCTTTATCACTAAGAACAGACTGGAAGACACGATGCCAATAAAGTTCATGCATTAGCAAAAAGCCGCAAATGTTTGGTCATTTTAAAGGAAGACAAATGTTTCTATATTTAGACTTATACATTCAAGTGTTGTTGATAGCACGGATACAACTTTGATCACTGTCATTACTTATGTTAATGTTTTATTAATATTGTATTGATTTAGTGTGATCTCTAGAGAGTCGAAGTCCTGCCTCTTTGTGGTGTGCCCCATGGGATCTAAACTACGAAAAAAAATCGCATCGGCGTTAACGGTAAGACAAAAGTTATGTATTGATACCCTCTGAGTTATGCCATCATTTACGTATATGATGTTTTTCAGTTTAAAAGATAATTTTACAAGTTAAGGAAATTGAACTTCATGATAAAACATCAGACTGTGACAACACGTTAATAGAAAGAGGTTGCAGAGGTGGTGTCGTCGTAATTGTCTCTGTACGTGATCTGTTCAGAGTTGCTGAAGATCTCTCTGCAGCTTCAACATAACCAGATTGTAGTGATTTTCACCTCATTTAGTTCTTTTTCACCTCACTCTCAACGATTCAGGTAAAATGTCTCAATGCAGAAGACACTTTGATGTTGATGACGTGTATCACATGGGAAAACAGACGCAGTCTACTCAGCTTTCTTTACCGTCTTTAGCACAAACCACCACTTTTATGTCTCGTAAAGCTATCTTTTAATTAAACTGATAAAGATCATGTGTGTAAATGATGGCGTGAACTGGATCAAAAAATGATTCCTCTCTTGTCTAGTGTCACGGTGCACACCAAAAGAGGCAGTACTATACTATTTTCGATTAACCACCAGACAGGTACATTTTCAAGTACCTTGCAGACACAAGTCCATCTTCAGGTTGAATCAGAAAAACTAAAAAGAAGTATTTCAGTTCAATGCATTTAGGAATGCAAGTCTGTTTTTTTTTTTTTTGTTTTTTTTTTTGTGATTGTTTGTTTTTTTGGTCTTTTTCATTCAGTTAAGTCTTTACCAGTGACTTAAACATCAACAGTGATTTTTGTGTCTGTGCAGGATGTCAGTTTTTGTTATCCTTAGTGCATCCATTGGTCTCTACACTTCTTCCCTTCCTAAGTGATGGGACGTCCTCCTGCCTGTACGTTCACTAATGCCATGACTGAATTATTCCATGACACAGTAGAGGCTTTTATTACTACAGTAACAGTCATAACAGACATGTTGGGTCTGGGCCAGGCTTTCATGCTAGTGTTTAGTAAACTGGCCCTGATACTCATTCATCACATGCTTATTTGCTGCGAGATGAAATTTGCGTCACTAAGGAAAAAATTCACCCTGAGAAGTCCTCGAAGTTGTTGCTACAAAACTCTGCTCACAGTGTCACACACAGCAGCCGCAATGTACAGTAGATGACCACAGGTTATTGAAAACTAGATGCATCAGTCCAAATTACAGCAAAAAAACTGGAATGTGCTTCGTGTTTCAGGTTTAAACAGACTTTACAGAGTCCAAATGGTTTTATGTGTGTAAGAGCCTCAACCTTTCCAACAGGTTTCCCGCTCAGAGGTTACACACAGTTCGGGTGAACTGCAGCCGAGTCAGTTCATGATGGTTGTTCTGGTTCAGCTCCTCAGACAGGGAGGGGCAGCCTCCGGGGGGGTGGGGGAAGCAGGTGGGGTCAAACGGGACAGGGACATTTGGCTTTGAGATGGTCCAATAGAAGACTTCCTGGAGATCGAGCTGCACCAGAGAAGAAGAAATAAATTAGTGGTACATAGAAAAGAGGTCATTAAATACACAGAATGCCCTGTGGTCCAATATTTTTTTTGGCTGCATTCACCATGTCAACATTTTGATAAGTTTATGTAACATCACATCATTAATATTTATTTCCATAATTTCCATAATTTCATGGACTCATAACGTTGCTGAATCTAGAACAGACCACCTGAATCCTCCACAGATCATAACACTGCCCCAAAGGCTTGTACTGTAGGCACTAGGCATGATGGGTAATCCCTTCATCTGCCTCTCTTCTCACCTTGATCTGTCCATCACTCTGGAACAGGGTCAGTCTGGACTCATCAGACCACATGACCTTTTTCCATTGAAACACAGTCTAATCTTTTTATTCTGAATCAAACTGATGGTAGTTTAAGAAATCAGAAGTTTCTGTATCGGTTAAAGAACTTGTTGCAGCTGAATTTCACTGCAAAAATTATCAAACGAAAGGCTCTTACCTAGTTACTTAGTTTTTTGGCCTGGCTATGTAAATAGGGTCTTTCTATGAAACTGGTCCCTAAAAACAGGACTTGGGGCTAAAAATTCAAACCAGATGTAGACTAATGTTATGAAGCAAATTTTGAAGTACTTTGGGTCTATTTTAAAAATAAATATTTACTGAGATAAAAGAGAAACTATTTTTCAGATAGAACACATTTTTACATTATTTTAATGTAATTTTTATACAAAAATCCGCATGTAACATGGTAAAAAGGACACGAAAATTATGCACTATTTTTACTATTCTTTCACAGGTACATTTTGGGAATCAAACTAATTATCCAAGGCAAAAATGACCGCTGTTGCAAAATCACTCGCAATTTATTTGTGTTTAAATGGGCAGATTCTGTATGTAACATAAGTGGACACAATGGGTTACGCATGAAAGCTGGAATGAGACTGCTGATTCATGAAAAACCCACATCTGGATAAGAAAAACCACTAGGATCATCAAATTTAACACAATATCTTTATTTATAGCAAAATATAAGATCATTTGAAGCCATGTTTTCCAGATCAAATGCACTGACACCTAGGTAGCTTTAAGTGTCCCAATTTTGCTTCTATTTTTGGCCCCGATATTTTATTAAAAATTCATTAATTTTGGGATGGCTCAGAGCAAGAGTATAATTTTTTGCCATTTATCTGAGGTCATCATTAGGGACATCCTGAGGGGAAATATATCTAAATTTCTCTATTATTATTGGGTTTAATAAGCTGGCCAAGTGCAAGATACCAAAATAAACCCAGTTTTGTAGAAGCACCCAAATGTAAAGTCCATTCAGTGCTTCTCAATAATTCATTGATTGATAGATTAGGATCAGACAGGAGCAAATATAAGTGTAGAAAATGACATGGTTATTATAATTATTCTTATCAATCTCCATGCACTTTAGTGTATGAAACAATACTGTAAATAACAGTCAGAGTAAAATAAAAACCAGACTGCATTTTCAAAGAAAGAAGAGTCAGTCATTGAAGAGTCATTAAAGAAGAATAAATATGATCTGATAAGTATTTCTAAGTTACCAATAAAAACAAATCAGTTCAGTCATATGTGTCTACTGTTTATTATAACCTCTTCATGCAGTTCTCTCTGTCATGACCATTATACGCATTAAAAGACCTTGAGCTTTGTCCTTTGGTCAACAAATTAATTTGATTTGGGTCAAATTTAAAATATTGTGCTTTAAATGTAATTGGGGCAGACATATCTTATTACAGATATGTGTTGACATTTCCAAAACAGGGTTGGATGTACATGTATTTCCATATTAGGGTCAGTTACACAACAGAATACAAAACAGATCTTAAAATGTGTAAATCCCTTTTGGTTTAAAAAAAAAAAAAAAAAAAAAAGGTTTTCACATCTTTTTCTCAATTAGTTTTATTGATTTCACTCAGTTCTGTGTGCAATAGTCAGTGAAATAACTATCAGAATGGTCTGATCTGATTTAACACACAGGACGTGCAAAAAATAACAAAAAAATAAAATAAGAGAGTATGAGCCAACCCTCAAATCTATCATTAATAGTTACGAGTACAGGTAACGGACAGAGCCACACTAATGGTCATACCCCACAATATTAACACATTTTAGTTATAGTTTTTGTTCTATAAAGCACAGACCACATCTGTGTGTTTGATTTAGACTTTTCTTGGCATTTGTTTCTAGCTGTGTCGCACACTGTTGTATTAATCCCATTTTCCTCGTCTTGAGTTCCTGGGTGAACCTTTCACTCATCTGGTGAGATTATGCAGAAGGTGGAGGGAGGGTCCACCAGCTCTAGCTGCAAAGGGGGGAATTAGTCATTCTGTGTATTGAGTTACAGTTATTGCTTATGTTGCCCACCCCAGTTATATTTATTGATTTGATATTAATTAATTTACAGCTCTGGAAAAAATGAAGAGACCACTGCAATTTCCTGTTAAATCAGCATGTGTGCATGTATGACAGCCATTCCATTCCTGTGTCTGTTGAATTCCAACACAAGCACACCTTATTCT
>JAPQRP010000007.1:8053603-8069385 GCA_037367295.1 Apogon hyalosoma | reverse complement strand
GAAAATCTTATTTCAAGAAATCTTACCAAGATAATTTTCCCTTGTTCCTTTGGCAGATAAGCAAAAAAATCTTGAATTAAGCAAAAAAAAAAAAAAAATCTGCCATTGGAACAAGGGAAAATTATCTTGGTAAGATTTCTTGAAATAAGATTTTCAAGATTTATTGTCTAAAAATAAGTTCTTACATCTCAATGAAAACTTACTTTTTAGGTGATTATGTCTTATTTTAAGGGTGATGAGATATTTGGACTTGAAATGAGAAAAATACACTTGGTAAGATTTTGATTTTTTGCAGTGTAAGACCCAGGAAAGAAAAGGTTTTGGCTTTTTATGTTAAATTATTGTGTTGATTGGAAAAAGCATGTTGATGCAACAGTTTTTTCAGATACATTTTTTACTTTTTTATAGAATGTCCTTTGCAGTGGACCATGTTTTTTTTTGTTTTTTTTTTTTGTTTGTTTTTTAAGTAAAGCTGTGAAACTCTTGTCACCTACAGAGGACAAAAATGCATTGCTGGGTCTCGACAGGATATGATTGGCTAAAATTTTGCATCATCAGACAAAATCAAGAGGAGGCACAGGAGTCTTGTTTCCTTTTACACCACTTCAATTACAATACACTGAAAAGTTGTTAGTTTTTTCCCACTGATGCAAAAGCACTGAAGCTTTAAAGGGATATTAATGCTAATCCACACCAAAAGGCAAGGATCGAGGCTCCAAAATGAAGCCAGTCTGTGAGGATTTTAATCTAATGCTCCCATAGACTTACATTGATTTCTCTAAACCTACTAAATTAACAGTTTTTTCCAGGACTCATTGTAGTCTCAGTCATTATATTTGGATTTGGTGGTCATCTTTAAATTCTTGCTTCATTAATCAGATCTCAGGTCAAATAAAAGGCTTCAAATGTACTTTTAGAATAAACATGGTTAATGGATTACACTAACAAGACGGTAGAACGACAGTTAAGCAGTGCTTGATGAAGAAGTCACTAAGCTAGTGTTTAGCATTAGCTCACCTCTGACCAATATTGACCCCTTTTGTCCAAATATGGTTACTTCTGCCTCAAAAAAAAGCCAACATGGTGACAACTAAACCACAGACTACTGGCTTTAAAAGGGCAGTTCAGAAAATAATAAGTGACATCACAGTTCCTCCATCCATTAATTATATACAGTCTAAGGTCCAGACTCCAATATAGCAAGTGACTATGATTGAGTTCGGACTATATGTGGGATCCAGTATCAGTGAAACTTAACAGTGGAGCCCTCCAGTCATACTACACAATAAAAGAGAAGAAGGAGGAGGAGGAATTGCTGTAGATGAAACATGGTGCACTACATGGAGGTGAAGAGTTTATTATGTACATTTGACTCATTCTATGGTAGTGAAACAAAATCTTAAACACTGACCTTTTAATTACGATGCGGTTCTGCAGTTTAGGAACAGTCTTATACAGATACAGGCTTGTTTCTTCCACAGATGTTTCTTTGCTAGATATTGTTACTTTAATTTAACTGTTAATTTATCTACTTTAAAATGTATAATGTTCGGTGGGGTCGGACTGTTTTACTTTTCTTTTCTTGTTCTTCTTTTCTTTGAGGGTATGAATGTGAATAGGCTGTAGACCGTGTTTGCTTTACTCTTGTTTATACTGTAAATATATTTCTTTGTTGAAAAGTCCAACCAGGGATGGGAGTTGCAAATTACAGTAGCTCAATGCTATATACTCCTTACACAGACCATCAGATATTCTCTATGTCCACTATATTTCACTGCATTGACCCTGACAAACAAACAAACAAACAAACAAACAAACAAATAAATAAATAAATAGATTTTCATTGTACTTGTAATTTATAGCATGTTTCCAAGCTATTAAAGCTACCAAAACGAAGCCTCCTGAAACCTTTGGTCGCATCCCAGTGTCACATGATCCTTGTCTTTCACGTTACAGCGCTCTATTAAGACACACGGGCTGACCAGGACACATGAGCCCACTGTGACCCACTGAAGTGACACTAAATCCTACACTTCAGCACTCAGAGCAGTAAAGCCTGCTCCCTGCTCTTAACCTCTCTGTTAACTACAGCCTGGGATTTCTTAGTGTTTTCAACCTGTGGTATTTAAAGCTAATCTTTACACAACATTAACTTTCATCAGTCTCAGACTTCAATCAATCAAACAATCAATACAATTTTATTTTTATATTGCCAAATTAACAGACACTTGGTGACAGTGGTGAGGAAAAACATCCTTTTAATAGGCAGAAACCTGGAGGATGGTCACCCGTCTTGACCAGTTGGGGTTAAAGAGAAAGGGTTAAAGAAAGAGAAAGAGAGAGAGAGAGAGAGAGAGAGAGATGGGGGGGGCATGGATGCACAGCAAACTGAATTGTAACTGATAAAAACTAGAATTACTGTTGCAAGTGTAAGTAAAAATACCCATAACTGTTAATACTACTACTCCAAATACAAGTACTAACAGTGGTACACTAGTACCACAGCTGTTAGTAACCAACAATAGAAACCTCTATCATCCATGTAACTATATATATATTACCCCAGAGAAACTAAAATAAGCTTTTGCTACTAACCTATTCCTTTTTTTGTTTTTATGTTTATTATAATTATTGTACTAAGTGTAATGATTAATGTACACTATCACAACAATATGGATAAATGAATAATGATGATGGAGATGATCCAGGGAAACCTGTGAGGCAGTAAAGCAGAGACTCCAGGGAAGAAGTCAAGTCAGAAACATGTATTTGCTGGGGTGTGAATAGAAGAGAAGAGGAGGAGAGAGGAGGAGGAGCAGAGAGGAGGTCATACGGGAAGAGGAGGAGCAGAGAGGAGGTCAGACAGGAGGAGGAGCAGAGAGGAGGTCATACGGGAAGAGGAGCAGAGAGGAGGTCACTTTTTACTGCAGTTCAACAAACGCAGCCAAGATCTGCTTATATTGTCATGATTTAATATTGTGACTGATTACTCTTCATTGATTGTCTCCCAAACTGTAGACGATGTTCTGACCATAAATGGTCAGGGAAGCTTTAGGTTGTATGATTCTTCACATTTATTTGCTGATATTTCATTTATTTATTAAAGTTACGTATTTTCCAAGCACACTTTACCATATGTAAACATTTATATTTAGCATTAGGCAAGGTAAAATTTACAGACACATGTTAAATTGTTCACTCTGAAGCAATGAATTTAGCTTCATATTTATAAGGCTGTTAATGGAAAACAAACCAGTAACATAAAACTCAGCAGTGGACTGTGGTGTTTGGCTCTTGACTCAAAGTACAGCATTGAAATAGAATTAGTGTCATAACTGAATCACATCAAAGCGGAAAGTATTTTTACAAATTTTTATCTTTCAACGAGCTCACAGGAAATATCTCAAAACACGTCTTATCCTCTTCACTGAAGCAAATTAAACATAACAGATACATGTTTGTTCTGGCTTGTGCTCGGTCGTGGAAACAAAGTGACTAAGAAATTAGGGGAAATTGGGAATTAAGACATGTGGCTGTAACTGTGACGTGATGACCGCTTTTCTTTTCATTCTTGAGTTATTAGTTGCTCTTGTAAATCTCACAGACACATCACGACACATTAGAGCCCTAAATATACCTTTTTTGCATCTCTGTAGTTGAAAAATACTCTTCTTAACCTCACAGTCACCCTGCAATTTTTAGCACTTCCTCTATTTTTAGATTATTATATTTTCCATTCCTTACTAAATAACTCACCATGGGATTTTTTTGCTTAAGCGCTCTTAGACATAGAGTAAATACTTTTCTAAAAGATGATACTGATGCCAGAGTGAGTGAGAGACAGAGGAGGAAAATACTCAGACAAAAGTGTTATAGTTTTTTGTTTTTTCAGGTTTTTTAGTGCAGCTGTGTGGTGATTTGGATGGTTATTTTTGTACTTTTCACTGTGAAACCCTAACAGTTTACTTTAACAGTGGACATAAGGGTTTTGCAGTGGTTTTCACACTTACTGCCTTGTTAAATTAGCAGTACTTTAGAACGTGGTTTGTGTTGCATCAGCTATAGGTCTGTTTGTTCTCAGCATGAAGTGGCCTTGTAGCACGAAGGAGATGCAGCAAAACAAAAGCTTTTCTGAGGTTGATGTGTAATTTCTTGTTGCAGACGATAAAGTCGCCATCAAGTCATATTAGATGTTCAAGTGTTTTAATGTTTAAATGCTATATAGACACATAATTGTTGCTCTCGCTCTGTTGTTGAATCATGGTTTTATTAATTTCCTTTTGCTGCTCTAACAAAGCATTTAGCCTGCTAGCGCTAACGTAGCCATCTTCCTCAACAACGTTCAGCTTCAGGACCTTTGGAGGCATAATTCCAGCCTTCAGGTCTAATGTAAACAGTAGCTGAGCTTAGTCACTAGGAACAGACCTGAGAAAAAAGCTCCGGTTCGGTGTCACACTATTAAGGAGCAGAATATTCCACAGAGATTCACACTCTTGCTGCCACCTGATCAGCTGAACAGGATGAACAGGTGTCTTGTGGTCTTGCCCAACATGGAAATTAAATAGACTTTATATAATTGATGGATGGAAGAAGGTGGGTCACCTACTGGTTTCAGATTTACCTTTGTACCCATGTTGGCTTTTTACAAACTGAAGTGACCATATTTGGACAAAAGGGGCAGAGCTGTGGGAGTGTAAGGGAACAGCATTTTTATCTGTTCTTCCGTTCTCGCATTCTTGTGAAACATTATCAGTTGCGGCCCAAGTGTTATTCCATTTGCAAGTTCACATAAACCAAGAACACCTGGAATACCTGGATGTCGTTCTTGTCTGCTAGCTTAAACCAAGGATGCACTGGTTGGCAACTCATGTAGATTTGGCTGGGAAATAATTCCCAAGATGCAGTTCGTGCTGGGCCTGGCATGAGCCTACCAGCTCAGCCAGGAGCAGGGGAGTCATGAGCCCACTGGCCCGCCCGGCTGAACAGATGAAATGTACTACAGTTTTGAAAACTATACAAAATGCATATTGACATGTAAATGCTAGTACAAATGTACTGAAATCAAATCGAGTGACACTGGTGATTTGTGGGAAATACATTAAGGAGCAGATGGCAGAAATACAGCAGAGACAGGGAGGAAAGTTCACAAATACGCAGACTTGCGTTCTTAGAAAGTACGTTCTGTGAGACCGTTCTTACCAAGACCGTACTCATCGAGTTCTCAAGACTGTACTCTGCGTTCTTGGTATTGAGAAATGGCTAGAGCGTCTGCAAAGGGTCACGGGTGCTAAATGCTAACTTACAACTTGGTTAAACTGTGAACTTCATCAAGCTTTGTACTGTTTTATGTCTGGTTGTCTGCAGCAGAGCTTTCTCTAAAAAAAAACAAAAAAACAACAAAAAAAATGAAATAAACAGAAATTCCACAGGCAACAAACTGTCATGCAGATCTGTGAATTAAAATAGATATCAAAGCCCTCTATGCAACTGAAGATCTCATTAACAAAGGAAAAAATAAACAATGGCCCACCTGACCTCCTATTACAGGTTCCAATAAAACAAATGAGCCCCTGGAAAAATTTAAAAAAAAAACAATGACTGTTTTTTCAGATACATTCAATGTTTTTGGATCGCCATCACTGGTATTACAACATTGTGATACTTCCGCATTGGCTTTGTTTTGGAGCCAACATGCCAGCATCTGTCCCAGCCATGAGAAAAATGTTGTTATCAATGGTATATTATTGCTTGTCATTTCCTACTACTTTTGCATGTGATGAACACATTTCTTCTACTTGCAGAGAACCATTGAGCTGGTAGGTGTGTATTGACAGTGGGATGTTATGAATTTTTGCTTCTTGATGAACTTAAACGATCAGAGCAGACAAGGATTTTTAGACAGGATAGCCTCCAAAGATTCCTATTTTTAAAACACAGATGTTAGGCAACACCTAAATGGTCAAAATTGACTCTTTCCAACAAATGTTTGCATTTTGATAACAACAGAGGTCCATCAATAAAAAAAAATAGATAATCTGAATTAGATGTAAACTCAATCTTGTTATTCTATTTGATGTTCATATATTTTGGAATTGTATGTAACCACAGGTACTCATATGGATAAGGTAAACAAGAGGGTGAGTTCTTTTCTTCTCTGTCATTGCAGAATTATGAAACCAGTTTTAGATGTATATGATTTAAGTAATCACATAGAAAATTCTTGATACGTTTAGGTTATTGGTGTTATAGATATATAGAGTCAAAAATCACAGAGCAGTTTTTATTGAACTGCTAACTGCCATATGAAAATATACAACAATAATATGATACAGCAATGATAAATTCATTTGTCTACTTAAAACAGAAGCAATGTTCTCTGAAGAAATCATAAATGAGACCTCAGTTGTAAAAGATGTAACAAAATACAATAAGACAAATACCATTACAAGACCTAAATGATATGAAAGATGCAACAAGAGGAAAAATAATTAAAAAAATAGGTGAAAAATGTTAGAATAACATAAAAAAAAGCAATGTAAGACAGGTAACAAGAAAACAAAAATGTAAAAATGCCAATTTATGATAGAGTTTAGGAATTACTGTCTGTAATTGAATTATCTTGTGTTTGAATCACATGTCACTAATATATTAATATATTTATATACTGAATAGATAACTACTTCTGTAACTACAAAGGCTAATTGCTGACTAATAAGCTGAACAGTGTCGGACAAATACATCCCATCCTTCACATGTTCATCGTAAACAAGTATGCAACAATTAGCACTAATGCTGATTTATGAGACAGTGACATCTAGTATTAAGTTATGAAATAATTCAGCTGGATTTATGCCCAGAGTCCAACTGACGCAGACGGTCGACATTTTCCAGGGATTACGATGCCCTTACAGGACTTGATGCCTCAGCTCTAAATTCAGTCCATGCCATAGTTTTGGACCCACGAGGTGTGAGCAGCATTTCAGAGCGACCACACAGGTTTACCTCTGCGTTATGACCCAGAATACAGAGTCCTTAAATGCAACACAAGACCACGACAAGGTCATGAAAGCCAACACTTCTCTGGTGACTTTGTGCCAGGCATCATGATCCCCTCAGGGATTTTTTTTACAGGGGTCACGTCACGAGGACCACCATGACTTAGTGAACATAAAGGGAGTTAAACACGTCTGGACAGTAATAATACGCACATGCACGTCGGGGTTATTATAGTTAATGACACAATATACATAATAAAAGTAGCAGTGAAAGAATTATTTAGTCAACTGAAATAAAAATAAAGCCAGCAAGTAAGTAGTATTAGTTTTAGTTCTGCTTCATTTCGAGGTAATGTTAATAGTTCATAGATGGCTTATAAGAGTCACATGACATAAATGCACAATATGGGATCTTTACATGTAATGTCATCCATTCTTTCATCCTACATTGTTCTGCTTCTATAAAACAAGAAAAGTGCACAAACTAAATAAATGATAAAAATAATGACAATAATAAAAATGGCTACCGCTATAACTTAAAAATGCAACAACACTCACAGTGGAATTTTACAATATTAATTAAAATGCTTACTTAAAATAGCTGATCAATGTACTTGTTGAAGCCTAAATATATTATATAAACAAATTAATATCACAAGAAAAGAAAAAAATAGATATTGATTCAGATTAAACAGATTGATATTTAGGTTTAAGATTTACAGAAGCTCGTTAAAAATTTTGTTAAATACTTTTTGTACATTTTAATACATTTTAAGGGAAGTTGAATCTATTGAGTGTCTCGTAAATGCCACAATTTGTCTCCTCTCCGCTCAATAACATTGTTTATAAGATTAATTTAAAAAAAGCCAAAGAAATTAGGTAGAAATTTTAGAGCGATTGAAATCAGTTCCTTGCTATTCCATTATTACAATAATTAAATTTTTTTCTGCTAAGATTGTTTTAAATGTAATCCATAAATCATTCAAATGTGTTTAATTTATTGTTACATTCATTTCACAAAACTACATTTTGTTGTATAAGTATTATCAGCCATTATTTACTAAGTATTTGTTCAATATAGTTTCAGATTTTACAGTGTAAAACTAGTCAAATACTCAGAATAAAACTACTTGTGCATAAAACTTAAAATAAATTGAAAAGCATGAAAATACAAAGACGGTAGTTACTGATGTACATTAACACACATGTACTGTACTCTGTCAGCTGCTGCTGTGATGCCATATGTCATAGTTCTATCTGTTATAGACAATTACACACATAAACACACTGGATGCTCATAAATGCCTCCCATTGTACCAGAACTGGCCGCCAGCCATCGCTCTGCACGACCATCTGCTGTGATGTCAACAGGCTTCATCTTTGACCCCAACCATCATCATCCTCTGTGTCCGTCTGCTCTTGAATAATTGTGTCAGGGCATGTGATTGTGACTGTGTTTGTGAGTACTGTATTGTCCAGTAGCCGGGTGGGGAGATGTGGGCCTATCATGTGTCCCCAATAATGGGACGGTCCAAATTTATCCACAGCATGTGTCCGGGATGAGGATCCGGTGACAGAGTTGGCCGGCCGACCGGTGATGAAGCAGATTTCTTGGTTTAGTTGGACTTGGCTGAGCTTAACAGTAAATCTGTTTCACAGCTGGAAAACGCAGAACTCCATTATGCTGTACTTCGACTTCAAGAGAATCAACAGTAATAACAGTGTACACTGACTTCACTGAAAAATACAAACAAATAAAAGCTGTTGTCCAAACTGTACATCATTTGTCAGTTTATCCATAGAGGAGATTGAAGTTCAGTGTAATGTTAAATCACACTGTAATAATCAACTCTATTACGTACTGTATAAGTCTACAGATTAACTATCAAGGGCCTCCTTCACAGATAAGAAACAGCATATTGTAGTATCTTTTGACATATATTTCACTAGTAATACATTTGGAAGCTTTATTTTAAAAAAAAAAAAAAAAAAAAAAAAAAAAAAAAAGTGGTGTTGGGCACAACAAACCCTGCCCCTTTCAGGTATTGTACCTTTTTTTGGCATCAGTCCAGCTGAGTGTCATGTCTATGCGTGTGGTGATGTCAGCATATCAGTATATCAATTGCCCGTATATGTGCCAAGTTTGAAGCAAATTGAAACAAAATTGATGTTTTTATAGACATTTGAAATTGAAAAAAAGATTTTAAAAATGTATTTAAAAATGTGAACTTTGACCTACTTTTCCCAAAATGTAATCAGATTTATTCTGGTTCACTGACAATTTATAAACCCAATTTGGTATGACTTCAACTGATAGTTTTGCTGCTGGAGTGTTAACAAACAAAGAAACAAGCAAACCGAGCCAAAAACAATACCCCTTGCTTTACCTTTGGGGAGTGGGGTAAAAAAACGAAAAAGAAAAAAGTAGTCAGACTTCACTACAAAAATCACAGAAATGACAAAATGGATGGTCCATGAAAAGGTTAAAATAGCCTTAAACTTATCCCACACTCTCATTTCTACCGGACAGTCAATGCTGTCAGTCTAAATTGTCTGTAGGTGAGAATGTGAAAGTAAATGGCAGATGGTCTGTAAATGTCAGGACACACGTAGAATGTTAAATATTATTATGACGATAAAATATAAATGATCAAAATTACTTGACAACATCTAAAAAGTTGTTTTTTCTTTTATTTAAATACTTATCTGACTCACTAAAGTTAGAGGGGCAGTGTGAGGGATATTGAGAAATCATGTATATTCCCTCCAAGAAAATTGTAAACAATAACAAAATCCCATTTCAAGAGGTTTAACATTGTATTGATATATGTGTAGGTGGATGCCCGTTTATAATAAAACCCCAGAATTTCATTATTGTGCAATGTGTTCATGGTGACTACATACGCAGTTCTAAATCTGAATGAATGAATGAATGAATGCTGTCATTTTTAATTAGATTTTTATTTCGACCCTTTTCCAGAGTCTTTTCCTAACCCTAACTATGTCACATCTGTCACATCATTCCTTTAATCGTGACGTTTTGTCATATTATCAATAGCATTTTTGTCAAACCTCATTGTTGCGCTCATGTCAGTTTGTGACTGAATAGAAATTGACTTGAGGAGGGCATGTTGAAGAAAGAACGTTACTTTTCCGCACTTTATGAACCCTTAAAGCACCAAAAGTTGCAATCTTGCTACAAGCAACATAACTGAATGACACAGACAGCTTTTTGAAATCTTGATATCAAAATCAAAAAACTCTAGCACCTAAATGGTTAACAGTTGTTTTTTTCTTTAATGTCATTGCTCTCTGCGTATTGTATTGCATTACTGCTCATCTATCAGTCAATCAAATTTTGTTAATATTTCACCAAATCATAACAAAAGTTATATTGTTTTATGCTTTGTCTTCTCTTTATTCTGTGTGAGCTGCAACCAGTTCTTTCCCATCCTGGTATTAATAAAGTATTCATGGTCTGATCTGAAACAAAATTACACAAAATGGAAAAGATGTTTTTATTAAGAACTGAGCGTGAAATATTCCATCAGAAAGGACTAAATTTATTGTGCCTTCGCCTCTTGTGAACCATAGTGCACAGGTCCGAGAAGACGAAGAACTGGTGGAATTAAAGGAAAACAAAGTAGCACAGACTGAGCATCACTCTGACTAACCTGAGCAACACTCCAAGATTTAATTCTCACCAAATTCCTAATTTTCCAGCTCTGTTTCTGTGTAGTTTTCCCACCATCCATTTCTCTCTCCGGGTCTGTTTTGCTCATGGTCTGATGACTCCCTACAAGGCTTTTCTTGCAGGACAGGTCAGTGATGGGTACGAAGCCAGAGTCAACATTTATAGGAACCAGCAGTGCCTCCATCTCTGTTTTTCCTCTTTGCCATGTTATGGTCGCAACGCTATCATTAGTAACAGCGAGTGGCAACAGATTGGACAAGTTGTCTGTCCTGCTGATTTATAAGTGAGCTAAGGACGGCTGACGCTAAACATCTTTTTGAAATAATGTGCTTTTTTGTTGACAGCATTTATAAGACAGGATCAGCAGTTCTTTCATGAAGCTGCACATTTGTTCGCCAGATATGAGGATGGATCTTATGAACGGCCTTTAGTCATCGACATGTGCAGTCATGAGATTGTATCACAAGACACGAAAGTCATTCACATTTGGCGCTCAGGACTTTATGTCCCATTCACAACTGTCTCATTGTCCTACTTTACAGCATTTAGAAGCATTATGCAAATGGAAGAAACACCAGAAACAAATGTCTTCTCTTTTGAAGTCTTTGGTTTAATTTCCAGTCAGTCAGTTTGGGAAAGCCTCATCTCCATTTCGACCACGCTCTGTCGTCTCCGTCGTCCTTCATACAGAGGAGAAGTTTCCGTTGACGAGGACAGGAAGCTGGCAGACGGGCTGGCGGGGCACTTATGGTGGTAGACTTCAGTAAACACGTGCAGCCACGGCAACAGGATATGCACACATACTGCATATGCACACATGCACCGACTGTTCCATAGACTTTGCTTTTTTTGGGAGGATACAGCTGCAGGAAACAAAGGGAACAAGGACATGCAACGTCGTCCATTTCCTGCACAGACAATAGTTTTCACCAAATGCTGGGATTTTTACTAAAAGCTGCAGATCTGTTTTAAGTGAACATCGACAAGGCGGTGCCCTCCATACATTTAGCATAATAATATAGACTCTGTGAAGAAGATATTACTTAAAATAATTGAAAAAAAGATATTTTAGCCCCATCCATAACTACATATTAGGTGTCAGATGGAGACAGTATTAAGAGAAGCTATGCAGTGGAATTGCATTCCAGATTTTATGACTGCATGATTTTGCTGAAGTATGGGCAGATAATATCTTTTTTAAATCTCTTTGCATATTTGACGAGTTTTGTTAAAACTCAACATTTGTTATTAATGTGACTTGTAAAACAACAGAGTTTTCTTGTGCAAATGTGAGTCAAAAATCTGGAAAATACATAGAAGTTTGCTTTACAAATTTAATTTTAAAAAAAAAACAACTTTAAATGAATCAAAAACAACAAACTAAATTTTCTCAGCAACAAGTAACCTAAAAAAATTAATCTTACATTAAAATACAAGCTATTAAAAATGAATAATCCAAGAAAAGAATGTTATTTGAAGGAATATTATTATGAATAGAAAAATCATAGGTATGCCATTTTTTTTTCTCCAATGCCATATTTGTATAAGACATGAATACACTGTTACCGATAAAGTCTGAATAGTTTTGTTTTCAGACACATCTCTCTTTTTATTCCCATTTCTACACATCAGTAATCACCTTTGACCAAATGCAATGATTACACACTGAGTCTCAGTTACACTTTATGTATCAAGAAGAAATCACACTTTCATGAGAAGAGTTAAAAATATTTGATTCCAAGTTTATGCAGTTGCATTAACAGCACATAATACTTGTCCTGTGTGAAAACTGTAGGTTTTTAGATTTACATAATGAAACCGTTTCGGTTAAAGGTTAGAAAAGCATTGTGGTGTAGGTCAAATGTGAAAGTACATAAGTCATTTTTATCATGTCTTTTCCTGTATGTGAACCAGGCTCTTTCAGTACTATGTGTGCAGCTTATATCTGACTATAATACTGATATGCACAGCGGGTTTTTAGTTCAGTAATGTTGAATATTATATGCACAACATCTATGGTTTGCATAAATGTTCATGGTAATGTTTGATTCAGTAGCTTTGGATCAGGATCTGTGCATTTGTTTATATTGCATGAATATTTATATGAATCATTTCAAGTTAATTTTCAAGCTTTGAAATGTTTGAATAATTGTGATTATCGTGCTGTGACATTTCCATAAACAATGCATGTAGTGTTCTTGGAAGATTCAGAGTTTCTAATGTCTATCTTGAATAAATACCCAGGCGCCCATATGGACATTGAAATAGGTTTTGCGTGCGATAAACATTGCTCTTGTTTATACTGAGCCTTAAAAGATCAGTCTGTCAGACAAGTATCTCCCAGTTACAGCCTTTTTTGCTCTTTGTTCTTGTAACAAAAGCATCAAAGTTGAGACCATATAAATGATACCATATATACGGGTCAATAACCTTTATGACTTTATAATTTATTGATTTGTTTATTGTCTAAACTTCACAGCATAATGAAGGTGGTACAGCAGCACAGGGCACGTGTCGGACCAGTGTTGGCGTTCATTCAAGATTATTTTAGAAAATTCTCACAGGATTGTCATGTTATTTCAGAAAACCAGGTGTCAGCATACATGTCTCAAGTCCTCTCTCTCCTCGTCTAACAACAGTTTACACTGCGCCGCTGACTTGCATTCCTCTCTGTGTGTGAGGAGGTGGGGAATGAAAATAAAAATAAAGGACTGGAAAACTTGCTGCGATTCATAAATGATGGCTGCTATTTTTAGGAGCGGGGAGAGACTCCGATTCAGACAGTTGCTCTGTTAAAGAGGAACTCCCTTTATGGCAAATAGGATCTTCTGTTCCACTGTAGCGCACACACCAGCGGACTGAGTGCACATCCATGGTTTATGAGGCAGCTGATTTCAAGCCAAAAGCAAATGGACAGACCTGAAAAAGGAAGCAGAGCACGATATTTCAAGGTCTTTTACAGGAAAGGAAGAAATCATTTGCACAGAAGTGAGCACATATGACCTGATAATCATCTTAAATCACATTTAATTACAGTAAATGTTGGAATCATCTTGACCTGCTTATTCAAATGAGTACGAGTACACCCTCCAAAACTAATGACTTATAACTAATGACAAATACTGCCATAAAACCATCATATATCAATTTTATCTTTCTTTTTTTCAGCATGAATAACCCTGCAGTGCTCAAAACTACCAAAAGTCCAATAATTTTTGGAACCATAACCCTTGAATACATGATGACACTGTTACTTACAGAGGAAAAAAAAAAAAAGAATATGGATATGGATATGTCAAAAAGTAGCTACAACACTGATGTCATTGCATCAGTATTTTTTATTTGAGATTAAAAATGTTTTTTGGTGTGAGGGTTCTACTCTGCACAAAAACTACTAATGCAATGAAATCAGTGTTATTGCTGATCTTTAACATGACTCAGACATAACACAATGCCAAGTTCCTTCACCATGCATTATATAAAATATCTCACATATGTTGTTTTTTTTAATAAAACAAGTGGCATCACCAATTAAAACAGGCATTTAAGGGGTTAAAATCCTGGAAATTGTTGAATATTTGGTATTTTGGAGCGGAGGTGAAAAGGTTCAAGAGATTTATGCAGAAAAAAAGCAGAACAAGTATTTATATTTGATGATTTTATAAAACTCTTTTTACATGTACATTTTAGTCTTCAGGATCCCCAGCAGATGCAAAAAGTGTCTGTAGTGTATAATAAACCTGTTACAGTAACTAACATTATATTCAATAAATATGTCTAAAAAAGAAAAGCGGTCTTGCATAAATTCATGCCATAAGCTGTAACACAGCCATACTGACATCAAGTCAAAAAGAAAAATGACCAGAATTAAATTAGTGCCATAGAAAATGAAAAAAACTATGCTTATTTTACCCCCTCTTCTGTCCAATCACAGCGGAGCCCCTGGTGAGGCAGGTAAAGATGACCCGCATCAAAAGAGAAGACTTTCACATCCTAAAGGTGATTGGACGAGGCACTTTTAGTGAGGTGAGCATGGAAATGATCAACATTAACATTTTTACAATTCCCTCCATTGTCTTTTACCTGTAGGCTACTGTCTAATGAAATTCACTGTAACAGCAATTTATTAGTAGTTGTGACAGATTTTGTCACTGAAATGAGTCAGTTTATATTGAAGTTGTTATTAGATGCTTTAGATTACACTGATTTACAGGTTTATTGGCAGAGGTGTCAAAAGTATTCACATTCATTGGTCAAGTAGAGGTATAGACACTAGGGTTTAAATAGAGTTCTGTAGAAGTTGAAGTACCAACTCAAGTTTTTTTACTCAAGTAAAGGTGTAGAAGTGCTAGTTTCAAAATGACTTAAAGTATAAAAGTAAATGTAAGGAGAGAAAAAATGCCATTAGGACAAAAGCTACTGGAGGTGGATCCAGAGTGAACTACATTACATCCTGCTTCATTTACAGAGATGCCAAATAAAGCTGGGTTCACATGATTAAAAGTAAAATAATTAAAAAATATATAATAATAATAGTAATAATTAAAAAGAAAAAAAAAGGTAAAAGTGAAAGTTCTAATGCAAAAATCTGTTTCCAAGTTTTACACCGAAAAAAATAAAACCAAAAAAATGTAACTAAGGACCGTGTTGTCGCCCTGCATGGCGCAGCCGGGGCCCCACCCTGGAGCCAGGCCCGGGGTTGGGGCTCGTAAGCGAGCGCCTGGGGGCCGGGCCTTTGCCCCTGGGGCCCGGCCGCGCTCAGCCCGAAAGGACGACGTGGGCCCGCCCTCCGGTGGACTCACCACCCGCTGAGGGACTCGTGGGGCCGGGTGCAGTGTGGACTGGGTGGCAGTCACAGCAGGGGCTCGAAGACCCGATCCCCGGACACGGAGTCCAGCTCCAGGGACATGAATGTCCCCTCACTGGGGGGAAGGAGCCGGAGCTATGAGGGAGGATGACAGATCCCGTCTGGATCCAGTCAGGCTCAGCTCCACACACAGCCTGGGTTCTGGAACCCAACCCTCCAGAGGGACTGGACTCTGGAACCCAACCCTCCAGAGGGGCTGGACTCTGGAACCCAACCCTCCAGAGGG
>JAPQRP010000007.1:8002608-8019956 GCA_037367295.1 Apogon hyalosoma | reverse complement strand
TGACAGATAAACAGTACCACAGTGCTTCAGTTTGAACATTTGACAGATAAACAGTACCACAGTGATTCAGTTTGAACATTTGACAGATAAACAGTACCACAGTGCTTCAGTTTTAGCTTCAGTTTGTCATGTCTTTTATGGATTGTGATTGTCTCTCTCAACTCACCATATATTTTTTATTGGTAAGTTTTTATTTTTATCAATTACTAGAAATTTCAGGTGACCCCACGTAGGGTCCCGACGCCAACGTTGAAAAACACTGTTCTAATCTGTTACTGATATAATTTCCATGCTTTTAGCATTATATTCCCCGTACCCTCAGTAAGGTTAATCTTTATCCATTTTTATGCAGCAGCCTGCAATCTTATCTTATCTTATCTTATCTTATCTTATCTTATCTTATCTTATCTTATCTTATCTTAGTTCTTCTCTTAGAACCCTGTGGTTCCAGATGGGTTTTTGCTACACATGAATAAAAAAGCTATATCACCCCAATCTTATTTCAAGAATTAGTAACATAACCTATTTCACGTCTTGTTCATGTACAGGTTCACAGGATGCAACAAACAAACAAAACAAATCTGCAGAGGGACAGAGCAGGATCGATACTTTCATGACTCAAGTATGCAGCCATCCCAGGGGGCTGTAGACGACTGTTGTTGCGCCATGGTTGGGGTCAGTTCAGTTTAGAATATTTCATCTAAATTTAGACACTGAAAAATATTGAAGAGAACATGTTGGCTATCAAATCAGTAAACTGAAAGAGTGTGAAATATTAAATATATAAGTTTTTTTTTGTTTTTTCTTTTTTTTTTGAAGAAAAGCTTTTATTGTGGTCTTTTTTATAATATTACATCAATGTTGCTATTTGATGAAGGAGGGATGATAATACAGTCCAGCTTTGTATTCCTGACATATAGCTACGCTGTGTTCAAAGCAGGACTGGCATGCAGCACTCATTAACCCCATTATGGACTAGAGACTTGACTTGGACTTGAGCTCAAAGACTTGAGTATCTCTGCTGTTTAGTCCCAATCCTTTGACTTCTCTTCACATTGTGCATGTGAAAACACTCTTACTTTACCTATTAAACATAGCCTTGAGTTGTATTTACATTATTTAAAAGTTTTTTCCAACCACATTTCTTCTTTGAAGATGAGGGTTCACCACGTTTTATCAGTGCATTTGACAGTTTTTATCCCAGTTTGACTAGTTTCAGCATCTCCTTAGTTGTTTTCTGGACTCGATGCAGGCCAATAACGTGACCCTTCTGAAACAGTTACATCTTTACCACAGCCACAGACCTTCTGACATGGCTGTTTAAGAAATGAGAAGCTACTCACTACATCAGTTATCATTAAATAACTTACTTTCAGCTGCCCCTGCAGTAACTGTACTGTAACCTATTTGCTTATCATTCTGTTTTGTAGAGTCATGACACCATGGTCATTGTTGAACATTGTCGATCCCTTGTTCAAATTCTCCATCTCAACATAACATTTAAACCAAACTATGATGACTCCTCTTACATCTGTTGCATCTAAAAGTACATTTCCCCCTAAATCAAACAGCATTACCTCATCCTAAAATGAACTATGATGCTTACTCCTAAATTATTTCCATCTAAACAGGACCTCCTCACACTGGCTCCAAATTAACATGTGAAACCCTTCCAGGTCCTGACAAAAAGTTTACATTCTTCAGTTTTATAGAGTCATACCACTTATTCACTCTTTATATCACTTAGTCACAAAAAGTCACACCCTTGTGGAAATTACAGCTTTTCCCAGTAAAACGTAACGTTTTCCTAATCCAAACCATGATGCCTCCTACCACAACATTTTGATCTAAACATAGTCTTCTCCTGAACCCATCCTTGCTTCCTCCTACAAATTTTACATCTAAACATATTTCTAAATGTCTCTTCCCACACAAACTTCCTGGTGCATCATTTTGATCTGAACACAGCCTGCTAATTTAACATCACTTTCTCTTTAACATTATTAGGACTCTAAATAGATCTAACTTTATCATTAAAGAAGCAAAAGTAATGTGTTATGTTGTATAAATGAGAGGTGGGCGTGGGATTTAATACATTTTCTTCTTCCAGCTCCTTTTTGAGCAATGCTTATTGAATTTATTTTGTTATTACTAGTGTGCATGGCAATTGCGATATTGTCTTGATCACCTCTGTTTATTCATGTATTTGCTCTGGTATTAGTTCTTTGTACATATAAAAATTTTATTTTTTCTTCCGCTCGAAACAAATAAATGAATGAATGAATGAACCCATAAAGACCCAGTGTTACTTCTGTGGCATTTCCCAAATTAATTTTTCTCTCTATTTAACCTTTCTCTAGTGATTTCTTACCATTTGTTTTTAATATTATCCCCTCTATTTTGTGTTGTTTTTTTTTTTTTCAGTGAAAACCAGGTATTTTGCTACATTTAATTTACTGATCATGAACATGTTTATAAAAGATCAGAGTAAAGTTGATGGTCATTATATCAGATACAGAGAAAACTGAACAAAAAGTGACTTTTTCAGCAAAATCTATCCTTAACTGAACATAAACCATGTGTCTCCATCCACTGTCACTGATCCAACTCCATGGGTTTTACTTGTGAATCAATGTTGTAGAAGATGACTGTTTCTACAGTAACTACGGAGCCTCTGAACATCCAAATGGGTCATGTCTGATGACCATGAAAAGATGACAAACTGCATTTTACACCAATTATTTACATGTATTGATAGGATTCATGGATCAGAAATGATTAAACATTGAACATCAGTAGATGATTTTGGTTGTTCGTGGCTGTTTGGGTTTCAAACCCATCAATCTCCTCTTAGCCCTCGCTGCACAGATTTAGCCTGTACAGTTTTAGACGTACAGACCTCAGGCCAGTAGCTTTGTCTTCTCTGGTAGTGACGTCCTTGCAGAAGCTGGTGAAGATCCACTGACCTCCTGATCTGCTATTGATGAAAACCAGGCCCTGCAGAAGACCACAGCCAGTCCCCCATTGCACGAAGACGCTGGTGCCAGTGTGTTTTATTGATAAATTATTTAACTTCATGGCTTGTGGTTCCTATTTGTTTTTATTAATATTGCCTGAACTGGCATAGTAACTACGATTTTATGTCGTACTCTTTTGTAGAGTGCTTTGTTTTGTTGCAGGATTTGATTTTCTATAACTGTTGTGAGGTCTTATCTCCTGCCCAACATCCGGGCACTAAAGTAAACTTAAATGAACTCTCAGCTGTTTCTGATATGTTCACTGTGCCCTCTCACTGCTAAATAAGCAATAAATCATGCATAGTAAAGGCAAAGCCAATTCAAGAATTTGGGGGAGCTTCACAAACAGTCGTATGACATTCTCATTTCCAGCACAGCCCCTTTGTCTGATGCGATTTATAAAGTTTAACAGAAAAAGTCGATGGTAACATTTGCTAATGGTGAAGGTCTTACAGGCCTGTTTGGCAACTGAAAATTAGCATAATTTTGTGCACTGCATTAAAAATGGATTCGTCAATTATATAAAATTGGGGCGGGACTAGATAACCTCGGTTTGTTCCTACTCCATTTCGGACACATTGAAATAACTACATTTTGTTTAGCATTTTTTGCTTGATCTTGGCTCGTTGCTTTCTATATTCTTGAGTGTTTTGTTCTGAATCTGTTTTTTGTCTGTTCCTTTTGGTCACCTTCATTATTTTGTTCGTTCTTGTGTGCGAAATAAAGTTTATCATCAGCATCAGGTCTAACTTTCTTTAAGTCTGGCTTCAGTTTTAAGATCTCTGTTGGTAATATTTCGATTAAACAGCGGCACCAACTGACCAGTATAGAACATCATTTTTTGTTTCACACTGAAATATCTCCAGTTTATTTCTGCTGGTCTGGACTGAAACTGGCTCCAGAACTGAGAGGTTTTTTAGTGTGTTTTAGTCCAAGCCATGCAGCCTTGTACTCCAGATGCATTTAGACATGTTAGATTTAAACTTTGAATTTAGAACATTAAGTAACAAAGAGAGGAAAAAAACAAAAATAAAAAATAAACAGAAACTTGCCCCCCACCAATGCCCTGGCTCGATCATATGCACACAGTAATCAACAAAATATTCGGCAATCTTAACAGCAGCTAGTCAAGCAGGACACTGAAATCAGTAAAAAAAATTACAAAACTGAACGCCAATTCTGAAAAAAACTTGTCAGTACATGTTCTAATTTTTAAAATGAATAGATATCTTAAGGAGAAAAACAAAAAAAGATCTAAACCTTAGTTCTGGACCCCATTAGTAGTCCAGCTTTGAACACAAATCAAAGATGATCGCACGTATGAGGCTTTAAAACCCATTTTATTATGACAAATGTACAAGATCAGATCAATAAGAAATAACAGTAAAGTTAACAAAAATGTAAGGAGCAGACAAAACACCAAGGACCAGTCTACTAGGATCTATACACAGTGGACAGGGCGTCTTTCCTCCCAGATTCATCATGAGGTAAATAAGAGAACTCTGATAACACTTCAGTCATTGGCACAGACTTCCTCCATTCTTCCCATCAGGCCCCTCTATCATTCCTATGTAGGTCTTGCTACTGGTTATTTCATAACCGTCAGACACATATGAATACATTCTCCGTTCCTCTGTGGAGAATATAAAACATGGTTACACACAGCACACAGACATCCATATTCCTTTTACTCGGACTCAAACCACCAGAACACACTTTACTCATCTTTTAGAATTGGGTATGCTATGTTCTGTCCAGCTCATCTAAAAGCTAAATAGTGTATAGAAGCCTTGTGCAGCACATGTGGGACTTCGTTCTGCCTTGGAAGTCGTATTTAGGCCATGGCCAGTATCAAAACGGTATGATAAATAGAGTGGTTTATCCTTTGTGAAGACCATGCTGAGACTAATTTACACAATATTTTACAAACAGGCTTCATTTCCCCTCTTAAATCAGACCCAGCTGTCTTAGATTCTCTGCTAAAACATGCCTTTAGTAGTTCAGCGCATGCTTACCGATGCAGTTTCACTGCATGATGGTCTACTTCACAAGTCCTTCAGCAACTATGTAACAGGTCAGCTGAGAAAAACATCCATCAAACATGCCGAGTTTTCTGATTTTGTTACAAAAAACTGGTGTGCCAAGATTACTCCCCTAGAAAAGAAAACTATTACAAACTCATGCAATCCCAAAGAATTGCCCGATATATTTTTCCATGATTAAAAAAATGCCTCTAAATATATTACAGCAAAAACTACAGATATACACACAGACTGGCTCCAGCAGAGGTCAGTGAAGTCATTGGTTTGAGTTATACTGTCCCACTCAACAGTTTTTAGCTTTTTCCATTATCCAGATCTGGTTTGAGGTCCCCGTGTTGGCCGTTTACTGCAACGTTATGGTTGTGAAAAAGAATGTAAAACAGAAATGTGGACGCTTACCGCTTGGGTTTAAATGTAAAAATGGTGACTGAACAAGGGAGCCAAGTGCTATCTTAGTTAATAAAAGCCGTGATTTTGCTTCTATGAAGAACAATGTACAAAGAAAATAAGACACTTTACATTTTTACTCAATGACAACAAATAAAGTTTAGATATACAAAAAATACAGCATTATTTAAAAAAAAAAAACCAGACAAACATAAGGTAACATAAAGAGGAAGCTGAACTAGATCAGGAGGGACTTGAGAGTTTGACTTCGGGTTTTGTTTCCACAAACTTGAAAAACTGGAAGTTCACCACTGATACTGATGGCGGCGCACAGTTAAAATACTATATATGTATACAATATACAAAAACTAGTCTATCATTTACCAAAAGGGTGGAGATGAGGGTGGACATGCACAAATGAACATTGGTCATCTAGTCGGTCACAGATATACATTCACACCTTCGTATAATGTATGAGGTTGAATATATGTGTGTGACACTTTATGGACAGAAAGAAATGGAAATAATGTGTTTTTTAATGACAGGACACATCTGTATATGGTGTATGGAGAGTTAGAGCGTCAGATCTGAGCAAGTCTGAGCACCAGATCTGAGCAAGTCTGAGCACCTTCCTCCCAAGAAAAAAAAAAAAAAAAAAAAAAAAGAAATACCATCATCATCCAAAGCTTTTACAATGAAGTCTAGCTCATGGGATAAAATAAAACCATGAATCTTTAACAACCATATCACAGAAATTACCTCCATATGTTACTAAAATGACACCGCAGATATCATTTTTTCATAATAGTAACATTTTGTTAACATGATTTCCAACTGGTAAACATATCCTGAACCATCAACAGGATTTACAGCATGACTAAACGTCTTAACTTAAACCTAGCATTTTTGAGAATGTAAAGTACAGTGCTAAAATCACCACTAACCAAAGCTCTTTTATTGCCTAAACATCTAGTTTGACTTTGCCAACACTGCTCTCTGGTGGAAAGTCCTGGACTCTGTGGTAATGAGGAATGTACAAGTAGTGGATTCTTACAAGAAAATGTTTGGCTGCAACAAATTGAAGGCGTTAAATATACTGGTAAAGCAAAAAAATGCAATTATTTTAACAAGTGTGACAATGAATAGAAGTATAATTACATATGAACATAACTTCTGTGAGATGGGTTGTTTCAACAGATTGAGAACTTCAAGTCTGTTATGGAATGACTTTCACACCAGCATCATTTAGAGGTCATTAAGCAGTCTAATCATAAACTAACTACAAAGTTAACATTTTCAGTGCCAATTAATTTCACAAGAAAATTTGTATTTTAAAAAAACTGAGGCGTGATGCATTAAAAACAGCTGAGACAACAGCAGAAATGGTTTGGCAGTGGAGGTTTACAGTTCAACTGATTATACAGACAGATGAGCTGTGATGTTTTGTTGCCCTTATTCACTGTACTATCCCACAGGGACAGCACTGGTCTGGTAACAGGACAGCGAGGGGAGGTGGCTCCAGATGACACAAGTAAGAGAGACGACAAATCATGGAGGGGGAGGGAATAATAAAGTTAAGAAATATAAAAATACAATACCACAAAAAAATTAAACGTACACCATTTGCTGTTTTTACAATTGTTCGTTATTGCAGACGTAGTCCACTAGGTCTGTGACTCCTAATAGGTCGTCTTCGTCATCGTCCTGTGCTGCCATCTCCTGGGACCCCAGCCCGTTTGGTGCTATGGCAGCGGCTGGTGTGGCACTCACGTTTTTGGGTGGATCTGCTTGTGGGCTGAGACCCGGAGCAGCAGCAGCAGCGGGCCGGCTGATGAAGCCCTCCAGGTTCTTCACCGTGCCCTGTCCGTTAGTGGGCGGCAGCTCTGTCACACTGTAGTCCAGTTGGTTTGTTCCCTTTGACAGAGCGCCTCCTTCCTCTCCTTCTGCTCCTTTCTTCTCCTTCGGTTTCTCCTCCGGCTCCTCGTCGTCGTCGTCATCGTCCGAGTCGATGCGGTTCACTCGTTTGCGGACGGGGCGGTCCTCTTCTGAAGATTCGTCCGAGTCTTCATCGGAGTCATCTTCCTCAGAGGCTCTCCTGCGTTTTAGTGCGAGACGTCTGTGTCGCTGCCGGGAGTCTTCGTCAGAGGAGTCAGCTCTCCTCTTTATTCTGGTTTCCCTCGTCTCCTCCTCGGACTCTCTGGAGAAACTCGCTGGAAGAAGAAAACAAAAGCACCATTAGCTGCTGGTTTAACTTCTAGGATCAATGCAACATATCCTGACATGTCAAATGAATCCTCCTGAGAGCCAGTAATGTATTTTTGTCCTCTGTAGGGGACAAGAGTTCTAGAGCTTTAATTAAAAAATTGGATTAGTGGCCTTGTAGCTCACCAGCATGTTCTATCAAGAATCAATAACCAGTTAAATTTGCAAGGTTGTCAGGTTCTGCTGCTGTGTTAAGAGTCCTGTGGTCTGGATGCAGAAGTGGGTGGTACTTTCACTGGAGGAGAACTCAGCTAATTAAATGAAAGTCCATATATGACTTCCTATCAGTGCTCAATAGGAACTATATTGATATCATAACCATTTGAGTACAACCCTTTAAGGTCACTCAAGGTCAAAGGTCACAGACCCAAATGAAAGTCCATATATGACTTCCTATCGATACTCAACAGTTACTATATGGATATTGTGATGACCCATGTGGTCCCAATGGGTCATGTATTTCTGTTCTGTTTTGTTGACAGCTCTCTCTCTCCCTCTCTTCAGTGCCACTACGTTTATCAGCTACAGGTGTGTGACAAGTGGAACCTGACACTGATTGGCTGGGAGTGAAGACAGAAGATGGCTGATGCTCATCCCACGTTCAATGATGGAGGCCTGGTGATTGTTGTGTTTGTTTGCTGTGAGAGTTCTGGGAAATTAGTGAATTTTGCAAATACTGCAAATGGATTAAGTAGTGTAAAAGGCAACAGGAAGTAGGAGGGAGAAGCCCTTTTGTTTTATCATACATTTTCTCCTGTTTTTTTGGTTTGGAGTTAGGTCACACCGCTTGTTTTTTGTTCAGTGGATTAGGTAAGGATAGGATTGTGACATCATTTTGTTTTTTATTTTGGGAATTATTTCTCTCTTCTGAGTGATGAATAAATTGCTTTTGTCTGGGCCTCACATTCTTGAGGATGGGACGAGTGGGCCACTTTTAAATATGTTATATTCAGGTTTCCCCTAGGTCAGGGACATAACATCACTAAACATTTCCATGTTATAAGCTATTAAAATATGGCCCATTATGAGTAAAGGCAACATTTTAATATTTTAAAAATGTGTAAAAAAAAAATAATAATAATAATCAAAAACCTAAATTTCTCAAAATGTGAACAAAACTTTGTAGACATTGTTCCAAAGAAGCCACATATAACATCTGAAATGAATCCAATAAGTAGTTTCATCGGAGAAGATAAGAAAAACAAAGACGCTACTGGACACAGTGCCTTCAGAATAGCTCATCAGCCAATAAGATAAAAACAAAAACACTGCCCACTGCAAGGGAGGCTCCATAAAAAAATAAAAATGTATCTGAAAAACTGTTGCATCATGCTTTTTCCCAGTTAAGGCAATTATTTACTGTAACAAAAAGAAAAAAGAAAAAAAGCCAGAAGCTTCATTTGCCCAGGTCTCAGAAGGATATAGAGCTGATCTCACCAATATCATATTCACTTCAAGCTTCAGTATATAATTTGTTTTTTAGAAACATGACCTCTACCCTCCTCTTGGATCTATTTTCTACATTTAATTCAACTCAGTGAGAGAAGATTTTGACGTAAATGTGTGGTGTTTGTGACTGACCGTCGCTGTCGGAGCTGTCCAGGCGACGTCTAGGTTTTATTTTGTCCCGGTTGGTTTCGGCTTGAGAGCCTTCAGACTCTGACGTCTCGCAGTAGTTCACCTGCTGCTGGCGACTCCGCCGTGACCGCCGTCTGCTCATGTCCAGGTCACTGTCACT
This sequence comes from Apogon hyalosoma, assembly GCA_037367295.1. Taxonomy (NCBI): domain Eukaryota; kingdom Metazoa; phylum Chordata; class Actinopteri; order Kurtiformes; family Apogonidae; genus Apogon; species Apogon hyalosoma. The sequence continues at coordinate 8,010,510 of JAPQRP010000007.1, read as the reverse complement.
GAACTCGCTGGAGCCCTCAGTCACTGGGCACACAGAAAACCACAGGTTACAAAAGAGGATTTAACACACCCTGGCTTAAGGACAGGGACTGGAGGTGACTCAAAGTACCTATTTCTTCATCTTCATCTTCCTCATCTGTCTCTTCCTCTTCGTCGTCTGAGTAACCTCTCGGTCTCCGTCGTTTTCTGGAGCTTCGCCGTTGTCTCGGTTTGTTCCTGGATCGTGAAGACAGACGTTGCCTGCTGGTGTTGCTGCCAAAGTCACTGTCATTATCGTCATTCTCCCAGTCTCCCTCTGTGTCGTTCTCTGATACGACAAACTCCTCTGAACTGCTGTAAGGCAAAAATAACAAGCACATATCAAATGTTTGTTTCCAGCATGCACTTTACTGTAATGATCAAGACAAGCTTGATTTTTCCGGGAATACATTTATTTCCCAATTAAATTTTTTTTTTTTTTATTAAAAAATCATCAAAATATATTGCTTCTTAATTTCAATACATATAAACTCCAGATAAAACTTATCAAAAATGAAAGGGGTGACATACCCAAACTCTCTAGGTCTAATAATGTGGGCCAGGATACAAAAACACCTGATATAGTTTCCTCGCAAAACAGCAGATTTCACCAAAAGATGAGAGGATGACATCTCTACATTTTAGTTCCAATTACTTAATTTCATGACTTTTCATTTCCAGGTTTTTCATGACAGTGTGAACTCTGTTATGATCGAATTTGCCTCCTACATTAAATCTGTAAGCTGAATATCATCATCTTCTAAAAATAAAGTAAGTTTTTGACAAAAATGACTTTTTTGCTTCAATGATCAAATACTCAATTTCTGGTTATGTTTTTTGTGTTTCCTGAAAATCTGAAAAAATGACTTGGGTAATTACTTTAGGAAGGTGACGATATGCTAGGCCGACACTACTGCATTTTCTGAGGTAGTTTGTGATGTAAATATCTGGTGGACTCTAAGCCTTTGCCCACCTCTCACTGAGTCGGAACTCTTCCTCGCTCTCCTCCTCATCCACGGTGCTGTCACTGTCCAGGTCATTGAGTCGCCTGCGTTTTTTCTTTCGCTGCCCGGCGCTGGGGCGCGGTGGGCGGCCGTTTTCTTTACCTTCGTCCGCCTGTAGGATAGTGGACATGTCTTTCCCTCTGTGGCCGGTGATGTTGGCCATGTCTTTACCCCGACCTGCTCCTGCGGAAAATGAGCATCACTCATTACATTGAATACCACAGCGCGACCCGTAAGAGCTATTTGAACACATCGACAATTCTCTACCTCCACCCTCTGCCTCTTTGATGTCCTCCTCAATTGCCTCCTCGATTGCCTCATCGAACTCATCAAATCTGTAAAATGGACACAGATAGTTAGCACAAACTAATACTGAATACATGGTGTCAACATTTCCAAATAAAATTATATAAAATAAGAAATACTGAAAATAACTGTCTGCTTTCATATGTGGGTGCTTCTATGAAACTGGTCCCAAAAAACAGGACATGGGGCTAAAAATTCAAACAAGATGTAGACTAATGTTATGAAGCAAGTTTGGAAGCACTTTGGGTCTATTTCTAAAAGAAATATTTACCAAGATAAAAGAAACTATTTTTCAGATGAAACAAATTTTTATTTGATGCGCGCATACAAAAATCTGCATGTAACAGTAAAAAGGACACAAAAATTGCACACTACTATTTTTTCTGAATATCTTTTTATTCTCTCACAGGTACATTTTAGGAACCGAAGTAAATAAGCAAAGCAGAGTGTTTCACAAAAATGCCCGCTATTGCAAAATCACTCAATTTATTTGTTTAAATGGGCAGGTTCCACATGCACGAGTGGACACGATGGATTACGCACGAAATCTCAAATGAGACTGAGATTCATGAAAAACCTGCATGTCTGGATTGGAACAACCACTAGGATTGACAAATTTGACACTGTGTCTTTATTCATAGCGGTATGACGTGGCATCTCAAGTCATGTTTTCTAGATAAAATGTACTGACAACTAGGTAGCTTTTCCTGTCCCAATTTTGGTCCAATATTTTATTAAAAAATTAATTAATTTTGAGATACCTCAGAGCAAGAGTATGTTTTTGCATTTATCTGAGGTCATCATTAGGTACATCCTGGGGGGAAATATGTCTAAATTTCTCTTTTATTATTGAGTTAAAAAAAGCTGGCAAAGTGCCACATACCAAAATAAACCCAGTTTCATGGAAAGACTTATTTGCTCATTTCTTTCATACGTAGGTCTTTTAGATGGATGTGAAATTCAGCCATTAATTTTCAACAATAATAGTTTTTCGCCAGCAGATGGCAGCAGGTCACGGGTTTGAGGAAAACTTGTGTATCCTGATCTGACCCTATGTGATTCCACCAACAGTTCATGGAACAGCGGGAGAGGCCAAGTCCAGCGCAAACCCAGACAGGAAACAATCTAAAACACATTAAAACATAGCAACAACATAAAAACAAAGCACGCCTCACTGCACAGACCTGTAGCTGATCGTTTTCTTTGCCCGCGTTGATCTTCGACCCCAGCTTTTACTGCGCTTTGCTTCTTTCTTCTCCTTAATTATGACCTCTGGCTTTTCTTCTTCCACTTCCACCTGTTAGGATGAAAAGTCAGTAACCTGGGCTCAACACTGTAGTTTGACAATCATTTCCTTTTAAGATTTCGTTCAACAATGCCATGTACTTACAGAGGGTGCAATAATGTTTTCCACGCTGATTCCAACATAAATTAAACGTTCTTTCCTAGAGGAAAACATAACGTGAAGCTTTGTTAGTAAAGGAACTACAGTTTAACATTAATCATTCCAAAACCAATCAGCCACTTTTCCAAGATTTCTTACAAGACTGTAGAGAAGTGAGCGAGTGGGAAAAGTTTCAAGTAAGGAGTAATAAAATAAATAAAAAGTTGAAGTCTCATATCGATAAAATATACAAATACTGTAACAGCAAAGCAGTAACTCACCGTCGCTCAGCCCGCTCCTTCTTTTTCAAGGCAGCGTCAAGATTTTGAAGCTGTTCTTCTAATTTGTCACAAAGCTGCTTCTGCAGTGGACAAGAATAGAAAGACAGTGATTATTTACCTTTTCATCTCTTTTACTGTTTTATTTTTTTTTTATTACTGGTTGGCACATGACATATTCATATCCTGTAATACTAGTACCCCACTGTGAAAATATTTCAAAAAGGTAAATCAAATATTAAGGTGTTATTATGTATGAAAAGTCCAAAGTATGATTGGAAAACATTCCCTGACAGTTTACTTTCATCAGCTCGACTCCACATGGCATTTTTTCCCCCGGTATCATTATCACAGAGGTTCATCAAAAGTGAAACTAAACTAGAGGTGAAACAATTCCTCGAGTAATTCGAGTATCTCGATTACAAAAAATGATCGAGGAATATTCTCTGCCTCGAGGAATCGCTTATTTAATTGTAAAGCTCAAAGCACGGCATTTCTCATGGACTACTGAATGTGGCACAACACGGTTATGTCAGTCACGCAAAGGAAGATGACGGAGGACGCGGAAGTGTTCGGTTGAAGCAGTGAGAACATGGAAGAGGTGAGTGAATTCAAGAATGATAATGAAAGAAAAAAAACACCAATAAAAAAAAGACAGAAAATGTCTAAAGTGTGGAAGCATTTCAGAGTAAACAGCAGGTGAACACCATGACATGTATCCGCTGTAACACGGCCCTTCCAAACCACAGCAGCACATCTATGATGTTGCAGCACCTTCTCCAAAGACAAACAAAATGGAGCAGAGGACCCGAGATAAAATAAATTTAAGGTAGCACAAATCAATGAGATTACCGTTAATGTACCTTAGTAACATAACGTTAGCCCTGCAGAGGGCTAGGTTCCTGTTAATTATGGCTTCTGTCGAATGTGTCACTGACAAGCATAGATTTAGGCAGCGAGCCGTGCAGCCATGATTGACATGGTTAATTTCCCAAAAGCACAGCCAAAAAGGTGCACGACTTGATCAAAGTTTTCTCTTACCTTGTCACAGCCTAATTTTGGCAAAATCCCACTTCTAAGTACTGGGATTTTGCCATGAGTTTTGTGATGATTAACATCCAATTGTTTGCTAATTTTAAGGGACTTTTCATGTTGCATAACATACCATTGATCTAGTTAAAAAAAACAAAAAAAAAACAAAAATGGAATTTATCCGATTACTCGATGAAAAAAAAAAAATCGACAGAATAGGCAATTCAAAAATATTTGAGTTACAGCCCTAAACTAAACATTACACAAAATCATATACTGGCTGATCCTGAAATATCTCTGCGTTAATAGGTAGGCGTCCCATAATGTCACCGCATGGGACACCAAGCAAAACTAGCAGGAAACTGTCAAGTGGGCTCTATCTTGACAGACTAACTACAGATTTAACATTTAGCTTAAAGTGTACCTGTCCTAGTCATGTTTACGAAATTAATTGTGCTTTGTGTATTACTTATAAGTAAGAGAAGCAAAAATTCAGTAAAAAAATAAATAAATAAATAATTATAAAAATCGCCATAAATGCACCACACTGGACCTTTTTATTATGTGAATTACAGGTGGGGGCAGAACCTATGAGGAGCAGCCATTGCCAGCCAGAAGTGACGAATCAGCGTTGTTTCCGGGTGATTGAGTGCGAGTAAACAAGCAGCAGTCAGTGAGCGAGTTTGAGTGGAAAGCACATGTTCACACTTCTTGTTTATTCGGCCATAAGCTTTGCACTCCGCCATTGTCCTAGAGACGCGACCCAGCACTGGCTGTTAATGTGTCATCTTAGACTGGTGTCTTCTGCATTGGGTCACTGACCAGTCCCATCACAGCCCAGGTAATGGACAAAACAAAGTTACTGTGTCACTACCAGTGCTGAAACAGCCCATGAAGGAGGCAACATGTCTCTGGCCATATCTGACTGACGAAGCAGTGACTTGGTACTCACGCAACTTGACAAAAAGCTATGACGTAAGTTACCTGACAGAACCGTTCGTATTATAAGTGTTCTTTTGAAATAGCTATCAAGAAAATTCTCTACAGGTACCATTTAAGCAACTATATTCTTGAGAGAAAGCTCTTCATTTCAGAAATTATAATTCACAGTTTTCGGTTTCATTCTCCTCCATTGTTGCTTTGCTCATGGCTGCAGTCAAATTGACAATAACATCACAAATGGCACTGCATTGCTATGGTGATAAGCCACGCAAAGCAAGTATTACACCTGCAGTGGAAATGCAACACATTGGTGACCAAACTGAGCCAAGCCATACTGACTCAAAATGAGTCGAGCCAATACCCATAGTGACAAAATCAGCATTACGATAATGATGTTTGTCGGATTTAGTGCAGCATTAATGTTGCATTTTACTACTGTAGAACTCATCTGAACTACTTTACATACATACTTTAGTCTCCTATAAATTTCTGCTGGTACGTACATGCTGGCATGGCGGGCAGAACCACTCTCCATCAGGAATGATCATGAGTGGAGGCCTCAGACAAGCTGTGTGGTAGCCGCTGTCACATGAGTCACACAGTAAGATCTGAGAGGGAGGAGATATGCGAGACGTTAACACACAGGAGGCTTAAATCACTGTATTAGACAATGAAATCCTGTAGATACCCACCAGCTCTGGGTGATTTGGAAGACCACAGTGTTTGCATGGGTCGTCGTTTGGAGGTAGGTCGTCATCTGAGGATGTTGAGGAGTCTGAGCTTCGCCTTTCCCTGTTGCGATTCCGCCTCTTTCTGGTCCGTTCCACCTTGTAGTCTTCATCGCTGTCGTCTTCTTCCTCGCTTTCCTCCTCTTCACTAGACTCGTCTTCACTGTCATCTTCGTCATCTGAGTTTCTCTTTCTGCGACGTGTTCGTGTGTTGGACCAGCGCATGTTCCGTCTCTTTCTCCCCTTTAACATAGAGAAGGCGGCCATTTAACATTAAGAAGAGAGTCTCTGACCTGCAAAAACTCCTGATTTAAACAAGACTGGCACTTTACGTGTAGGGGCAAAATCTTATTGATCTTGTTTTGACAACAATGCAAGAGTAGATTGTATCAAATTATTAAGCCTTAGATAAGATTAATAGATAATTATTTCACATGCACATACTTGTACATTTATTCAGTGGGAAAACAAATATACCTGGTAGAGCCCGACTGATTAATTGGTCGGCCGATTATAGCATATCACCAATTAATCAACATCGGCCAATATGTAGCGATTTATTAACTTTTTTTTGCCACTGAGATTCTGTCACTCGCTGCTCCTGTATGTGTGCTGCCCGGAGAGTTAGATGAATATTAAAGCGTGTCAGTTTCACTTCTGACAATCATGCTATCACCCCACACACAATCATGGAATCACATGGAATGGAATCATGCTCAGTTTAGTCCTTAGTCCACATGGGAAGTTGTAGTGTCGTGAGGCAGACATCAAAATTTGTGAGGCAAAACATAATTTTGTGGTAAGTAATATTTGTTGCTCTAATTATTTTTGTGATTCCACAGCTTGTTTTGTAGTTGGACTCATTAAAGGCAGGTGTTGCTGACATTTTAAAGAATAATTTACCAAACTATTTTTATGTCACTACTTATAAAATATACTCACATCTTTTTCATAAGTCTGTTCTCCCAGCATAAAAACTACCACATCTAGAACCCGTGGTTCCACAGGGCACATACTAATTTAATATAACAATATTATACAGTATTTGAAAGTTGTGTCAATTATCTTTGTCAGATAAAGATTTATGCAACTGTTAATCCACGTCCACAATTATCTACTATAAGATTATTATATCCTTTGTAGATCAATGTTCTTATTTCATATATTGGTCAATATATCGGTTATCGGCCAATATATTGGATATCGGCTTTTTTTAGCACCCAAAATTGGTATTGGCCCCAAAAATCCCATATTGGTCGGGCTCTAATACCTGGTGAGCAATCTTACCTTTGCTTTAGGTTGACCCTCTTGATCAGCCTTCTTCTCTCTCGGCTTCTTCTGAACAGTTTTCACCTCTTCCTCCTCATCTTCCTCCTCCTCTTCTTTTTGAGCCTTGTCAGCTGGTGCAGCCTGTGATTTCTCCACTTTTTTGTCTTGGATCTCAGCGGGCTTTGAGGTCGGTCTGGAAATCCTCGGTGATCGTCGCAGAGACCTCCCTGTGTTTGTATCCGACTCAGAATCTCCTTGTCTCTCTTCTCTCTGAAGCTCCGCTTTCCTTCGGTGGGCTGGCTTTTGTTTCATGCGACTGCGCTTTTCTTGAACATCTGACAGAACACTGTCAGCATCTGCTGTTTCTTTTTTTGCTGAATCTTCCTCATTAGAAGGTTTGCTTTTACTTTCCTCATCAGAAGGTTTGTCTTTGCCATCTTTATCCGAAAGTTTGGCTTTATCATCTTTATCCGAAAGTTTGGCTTTATCATCTTTATCCAAAGGTTTGTCTTTACCATCTTTATCCAAAGGTTTGTCTTTATCATCTTTATCCAAAGGTTTGTCTTTACCATCTTTATTCAAAGGTTTGTCTTTACCATCTTTATGTGAAGATTTGACTTTACTTTCCTCATCAGGTTTGCCTTTACCATCTTTATCTGAAGGGTTGATTTTACCATCTTTATCTGAAGGTTTGTCTATAACATCTTTATACGAAAGTTTGTCTTTACCATCTTTATCTGAAAGTTTGTCTTTACCATCTTTATCTGAAAGTTTGTCTTTACCATCTTTATCCAAAGGTTTGTCTTTACCATCTTTATCCGAAGGTTTGTCTTTACCCTCTTTATCCGAAAGTTTGTCTTTACCATCTTTATCCGAAAGTTTGTCTTTACCATCTTTATCCGAAAGTTTGTCTTTACCATCTTTATCCGAAAGTTTGTCTTT
>JAPQRP010000007.1:7985280-8002508 GCA_037367295.1 Apogon hyalosoma | reverse complement strand
ACCATCTTTATCCGAAGGTTTGTCTTTACCCTCTTTATCCGAAGGTTCGTCTTTACCCTCTTTATCCGAAGGTTTGACTTTACTATCTGTATCCGCAGGTTTGACTTTACCATCTTTGTCTGAAGGTTTGTCTTTACCATCTTTATGGGAAGGTTTGATTTTACTTTCCTGATCAGAAGTTTTGATTTTACTCTCTTCATTAGGTTTGACTTTACTTTCTTCATCAGAAGGTTTGACTATACTATCCTCATCAACATCTTTAAGCTTCTGCCATTTCCTCACACTGGGCTGACTTGGTTTCTTTGCTTCAGTACAAAGTTCACTGTCAGCTTTTTTGCTTTGGTGAACTGGTTCCTTTGTTTTCTTTGAGCTTTCTCCCTCTTTGTTATTTGCATCATCAGATTTTGATGACTCCTTTATTGTAGATTCCTCTTCACCTTCTTCATCCTTGGAAGAGTGTTTTTCACCTTTTGCTGTTTCACTTCCTGTGTCCTTTTGCAGTTTCCTTTTGCAAATCTCATCCTGAATTTTCTCCATCTGTTCTTCAGACTTTGTAATGGTTTCAGGGACACTAGTTTTTTGTTCAGAGCTGGACTGTTTACCTTTTTCTCCAGGTGCATCTTCTGTCTCTACTGAGTTCATTTCAACATTGCCATCTTTGTGTTGCTTTGTTGCATCATTTTTAACGGTCTTCACCTCAGTTGGCCCAGAAGAGGAGCTACTGATCTTCTCCACACTATGTTTTGTAGTGTCCTCACAGTTGACAGTCGTCTTTGCGTCTTCAGGCTTTTCTGTCTTCTCCAAGTTCATCTCAGTGGATGACTCAGCTGCCAGGCTCGTCTTGTGCAGAGTGAGAACCTTCTCTGTTTCTTTAATGTCCTGCTTCTCTGCAGATTTGCATGATTCAGATTTGTCTGCAATTTTAATGACAGGCAACTCCGTACTCTCTTTAGTGTCTGGGGCGTCTGATCTCTCGCTGACTGATGCCTTTTTAATGACTTTAGAAGTCTTTGACACTTCCCCGGTCTCTGAGCTCTTTGTACAATCACTGTCTTTTAACATTTCTGTCTTCTTAATGACAGGTTGTGACAGAGAATCATCTGTTTTCTCTGCACACTGTGCCTCTGTAGTTTTAATCACCTCTGACTTCTCTATTGGTGCCGACTTATCTGATTTGTCAGCTTTACACTCAGATGCCCCTGATTTCTTAGCATCACTTGGTTCTATGTGCTTTCCATCTTCAGTCAGACTTTTTTCTGACGTGTCCATGTCTACACAAGCAGTGGTGTCCTTAGATTTCTCTGAATGTTTTGCTTTCACCTCTTTAGATTTCACTTCAGACTCTGAGCTGAGGCCCTTGGACTCTGTTGATTTAAGTTTTGTCTTTTCATTCTCTTCATGATTGGATGATTCTGTGTTATTTACATCCTTAGATGAAGGTGAAGAAGACTTAAGTTCTTTTGTTTCTGAAAGAGAGCTTTTCTTTTCTACATGATTTTCTTCTTCTGTTTTCTTGTCCTGTTCTGAAGTGCAAGCCTCTTCTACTGCAGGTTTGGTCCCCTGCTCCTTATCAACAACAGCTTCCCTATGAGAAGACTCTAAACGACTCTCTGATAGCGTCTGAACTTCACCGTTCACATGATCATTTACATTCTGTGCTTTCTTTGTCTGATCAGGTGGTGAATCAGCTTTAGGAGCTTCTTTTGCCGGAGTGGCTTTAATGTTGCTGCCATTTTTTTCAAAGCCCTCACTGAATTTCATACCCCTCTTCTTGAGAGGGATTTTGGCCTGCTGGTCATTCTTCACAGCCTGCTGGATCTCCTTGATCTCCTCTGTCTGTTCTGTCTTTACAAATGGCGTCTCAGAGGTGGCTTCTGGTCCACTGTTTGATTTAGTGGCTGTCACCTCCATTGGCTCTTCTTTGACGTTCTGGACTTTTGGCGCTGTGGCAAGATCCATAGCAGATTTTTCTGAACTGAGCTCTGCATCAGTTTTGCTCCCGATGACACCATTCAGTGAAGATTTAGACTCAGAACCTTCTGATTTTAGTTGCTGTTCAGCTTTCTCACTGTTTTCTGTCTTTGGTGAGGGTTGGCATGAAGCCTTGTTGGAGTCTTTGTTTTCTTCATCTGACTCTGAGACTTCAGACTTTTTAACTTCCCCTGTAATCAATATGAAAGTAAAGATAAAGTTAACTGTATAGTGTCCAGTGTCCAGGGATAGATGGGTACAATTTATAAACAGTTTTGTCCCAGTTCCTCACATTAATTGCTCACCCTTATTTACAAAATTCTTTGAGATTTTTCAATACCATTTGTTTTAGACTAATATGAGAAAAACAAAGAAAAAACTAAATCATTGTTAGAGTTAGGTACAATTTTGCCCAAATGTTTACATGGCAGAAAGTACTTAAAGCAACTTCATAAATATAATGTTTAACTTAATAATCCAATCAATTTTCAGGACCTGAAATGCAGAAAATTGGATTTAAGATTGGAAACAGAAAGTAAAAACCAATAGTCCACTGGAAGCAATGAGACAAAACAATAAGCAAAAAAAAAAAAAGCTTCATCTGAAGTCTTCACCATTATTTTTGTCTTTGTCCTCCTCTTTGTCAGGTTTGGTTTCCTGTTCCTGGTCTTTTTTCAACAGCTCAGGGTCAATTTGCGTCTTCAACAGAGCCACAACTTCAGCCAAGTCATTTCTACTCCTGCAGGAACCAAAGGGTGGAGAAATGTAAACGCTCCCTTTTGGGAATAAACAGCATAGCTGCTTTTCTACAGAGCCTTGGCACTATCATGCCAGCATTTATTTCTCATTCTACTCATTTTGAATTGATTACCTGACGATGCACTTCCATGATGAACCGTCCAAGTCATCCTGTTCCTCCACATAAACACGGACATTGTTGTCTTGGTCCAGTTGAAACCAGTACATCTGACCATCTTTGTCCCTGCCAATCGGCTGAAGCCGCATTTTATCTGGGTCCTCCTCATTGATGGCTGTTTTGAACTTAACATTTTCATCAAACTGACATTCACACAAATACTGTGGGAGAAAAGAATGGAAGAAAATGTATATTAACTTTACAAAGTAAAGGAATGACTCCAAAAGCTAATTACTTGAGATGAAAATAAGGAATTGGAATTACTCTCTATAGCAACTGTTTATCTGCTTTTACTGTATTTTTCTGCATTTATATCTCTTCCACTACAGAGAAAGAAAAAAAATCTCCATGGGCTACACAACAACCAGTCCAGATAAAAATGCAACAAAAAGTGGATAAACAGACCAATACGTAGATTTAACTGAGCCTAAATCCCAATCAAATTCAGCCCAGGTGGCACATGGAGAAACTCCTAGGTCACATTTGAGGGTAGGATGTTTTTTTTTTTTGTTTTTTTTTTTTTAATATCTCTGCTACAATGGTCATGTAAATAGCATCGCATTAAAAATCTAAAATTACCATTATGTGCAACCCCACTGTATCAGCTAAATTCACTGTCATCCTGCTCCTCTTTCTGTTTCCACCTGTTTCCAATGCTTCTTCTTTACATGTACATTAGAAAAAAACAAAAGGAAAACAAAAATCTTCTGTCTTACTTTGAGAATCCCCGTCTTGCACTCCACTGTCAGCTCCTTGTATCCTTTCTGTTCGAGTTCCCATGCCCATGTAGTGTTGAAATCTTGGCATATCTGAAAGAAAAAAGAACAGCTTATTTAAACCTGAAAACACACACCTGTTGTTTATGTACAAGTCTCACTTGGAGGAACTTTGTCAGCCGCATTTATATGTAATATGCATGTGAAAACATTTGCAACTTAAAAGGCTGACAGTACTAAGAAAGTAACTGATGTGATCTCATACCACATTTGCAATATGAATTCAATTAGGTTTTATTTGTATAGCATCAATCATAATAATTATCTCATGTCACTTCACAAACATAACTCAAACCCTTCCAAGTACCATATGCTGAGGAAACCCAGCAAACCCTCCAGGAGCCTAAGTGACAGCAGGGAGGAAAAGCTTCTTTTACTGGAGGAACAACCTCCTAGTTTCTTCATTTAATCGAACAATCAGGATAACAAGTGGTGCCAGGCACAACAAACCCTACCTCTCGCATGTATTGTAGCTTATTTTGGCACTGATCCAGCAGATGTCATCATGTCTATGCATGTGGTGATGTCAGCATATCAATTACCTCTATATATATATGTCCCAAGTTTTAAGTAAATTGAAACAAAATGGATGTTTTTATAGACATTTGAAATTTTGCCCATTATTAAGTAAATGGGAGAAAAATAAATATTTTAAAAATTCATAAGAAGTTTGACCAACTTTTCCCAAAACGTAACCACATCTATTCTGTGTCACTGGCAATCTATAAACCCAATTTGGTATGAATTCAACCAATAGTTTTGCTGCTACAGACTCTTATTACCCATAAGAGGAAGATGTCAAATCAAAACCCACCTCTGCACATTTAAATACATAGTACACAGTAGTTACAGAGAGTTTTTCCACTGGTGTGGAGTGGCTTCCTGTGGTAATCATGGGACTTCTTATGTTAATGTTTAAATGATTAAGACGCTGCACTGTTAAAATTCAACCACCCACACATATCTACATTGAATCAATGATAGCTTCAGAATTATGATTCTATACGTCACATGTGACTGGACAAACACACAAGTTATAATGATCACATATATGCATTTCTTAGCCTCGGTATTAAGATGCAATCTGGATATATGTAAAGTATGTACAGCAGTAAAAATGAACGTTTCAGAGGAAAGAGGTTCTATAAACCAGAAGTAGTATTCAGTAACCTCCCTTTGCATTTAACATGTCTTTAACGCTGTTGTTCAGACAATATGAGATTCATTGCACTAATTTTTTAATTTTCTGATGTTTTATACCAGGTTTCATTCAACACATGTTCGATGTTTCTAACAGCTTCATGTCATGGGGTTAGGGGTCACAATAAATACTGACTTTAACCTTTAGAACCCATTTAGTTCAGGTCTTTGCCTGTCCTCTAAGGCAGTGCCCATAGTCACTTTATTTTCTTGTATCTGAAGAAAAAAAAAAAAAAAGTAAATATGTATACTCATTTCAACTCTGCAAAAACAAGCTATCTAGAGGTGGCCTAAGACTTTTGCACAGTACTGTATTACTATAGAAGCAAACAGGTTGCACTTTAAATTTTTGTTGAGCAAGTAAGGTCTTCAGAGGAATAATATGTAATTTTGGCATTTTTAGCAATTTCCAGAATCCAAAGCCTTGATTGATCAAATTACTTCAATATATTTCTCAGCCCTATGAACCTGTTCTGCTGCCTCTTGGCCAGGTCATCATTGGAAATGAGAACTGGTTCTCAATTGACCTTCCTGGTTAAACAAAGGTAAAATAAAATTTAAAAAAAAAAATCTAATAAACCTTGCAGTCTGTGGATGAGAGACATTTGGAAGAAAAAACAGGTTCCATTTGCAATGGCAGCCTTGCAGTCTCGTCCACATCAGCTCAATGCAATATTTGAGATGCCCCTGTTTTATTAAAGGAAGGTTTGTACACATTTTTCAAGGTCAAATTCAAGCACTTTCAAGCGTCATTTTAAAATTTTTCCAGCACAGCACCTTATCGCTGGGGTCAAATACATATCTACAGGAATACATATACTCATGGGTACTTTATTCACTTTTTATCACAGTGATGTACATTGTATTATGCTAAAAACATCTAAAATTAGGTTTCATAATTCCAAAAAGTTTAGAAATTAAAGAACGCAAAGCTTTATCCAAAAAAAGGAGGACACTTATTGTTCTTCAGGCACACCAAGACAAAGATTAAGATAAAAATGTACCTGGAGTCGACCTGAGAACACCCGCAATTTTTATTTTTTGACATAAAAGTTTTTCAAAATGTATCACCTCTCTGTAAGTAGCTTTGGCTTGAGTTAATATTAAATAAATCACAGAGTTATAATTACAAGCACTTTCAAGCACTTAAACTAAAATTCAAGCACTTTTTAAACCTTGAAAGCACAATACAGAAATTCAAGCATTTTCAAGGATTTCAAAATGTTCTAAAAATTCTCAAAAGAAGCTCTGCCAAATTTGTCACAACAGAAATACAACACAATGTGGCATCTATCAAAGTCACAGTAATAGTGATTGCCCAATATGGATTTTTTTGGGGCCAATACCAATTTTTTTTTTTACATCAGCCTTAGCCAATGACCAATACAGGCCGCCAATATTTCTAAGCCGATATTTGGAGCCAATACTGTTTTTTCTCTGTCAAATGATAACAAATGTCAGAAAATCTTTTCTTAAAGGAAACATTTATTGAACTAAAAATAATATTAAACTACTGGTTAAAAAAAAAAAAAAAGGAGAAAGGTAAGGTAGAACAGGTAAAATTAACATTTCACATAATAAAACTTATATTCAGATAAAAACAAAACAAAGTGTTCAGTGCACTTAATTCTTCAAGTTAGTTCTTTCTAAAATAAACAATGACAGCAGTACAGACCGTTCAGTCATGTATCAAACTGAAATATTCTTTCCACCCAGTTAACTCAGCTCCTCTCTCCTATAGGCAGAATATGAGTCATAGAACTACAGAACACATAACAGCAACTTGCTTTTAATGAATATTTACAACTTGCAAGGTAGCGCACCATCACATGACTCAGTGACACTGTAAACTACGTGAGTCACATGACTCTGCACAAACTGCCCCTGCGTCACAAGGCGCATGCCCGGAGTCAAAACACACATTATTAAAACTTATTATAAACTTATTATACATTATTAAAACTTACTTGGTATTTCTAGGTTCATGTGCAATGACTATGAAACCTTTGAATATTATGTGAAAATACATAATACAACTTACTCTTCCCACACAGTTTATTCATTACATGAATGATATATTTAGTTTTACTTGAATAATTCCAGTTCTCACTGATACTTACAATTAGAAAATAAAAACTGTGACAGTTAACCTAATAAATATTACTACACCAAAAAAATCTTTTTTTTCAGTGTGGACAGCAGTATCTCCAAGAACACAAAGCTGCCATGAACTTCGCCTATCAGTAAATCATGGCAGGGAAATAAAGAGTATATCGGCCAACGCAACAGGCCGATGCTGATACAAGAAAAAACTTAAATATCAGCCCGATATACTGGCCAGCCGATACGTATCGGTCCATCATTATTCAGTAACACCAGATGGTTTCTACATTTGGGATATTGGAGAATTGTATAAAACAGTACATTGCATAAAAACTCCAACCTGATAATATAACTTTAAAATGTCCATTATTAATGGCTCACTGAACACAATAAAATAAGATATTACAAGACCCAAAAGAGTTGATCTGAGCAGCTAATCCAATAAAACCATCAGTATACTGAATTCTGACACTGAATTATGTCTCACAAAATCACTCTCCTGTCAGCAGTGGATGATGGGAAAGTGTTTACTCTGGACAGAATATAATGGAGGAAACTAAGGCTCTGATGTCAAACAGTTGTTTATGATGGAAATGTAGAAACAAAATGTTAAATGTAATGTTTAATTGATGGCTTTCCTCTGGACCTCAGACTTTGTGTTGTACAAGAAATAACCATATTCCTTACATCAAATATATGGAACAGTTCATGTCATCTGGCAACAAATGTTTGAAGTTCATCACTTTAACAGAAAGGCCAGCTTTTTTCTTCCTCTTTCATTAATTGATATGCATGCTCACAGACAAATACTATCTCAGCTTTCCTCACTTTTCCCAAACTCAGTCAACAATGGAGAAAAATTAAACCAAGAGCAAAGTTTTACTTTGATGAACTTTGTGAAGCTTGTTAATTTTCTGGAGGCGACACATCTCCGAGCACAATGGTATGAAAACATCACAACTGTAGGTAGCAATGGGACTAATTTATTTCACCACCTCAAACATCACCAAGTGCATTTGTAGAGTCAGTGAAACACATTTAAACAGAACAGATGCAACTGATATTCACTATTGTAGCCTAGATTTCTTGGTTGGTCACATTATGATTCTAATCCAATCTCTTTGAGCTGTGCGTGATCAGTCCTATGTTATATTCTTATTAAAGACCAACACAGACCACCATTACTCAGGGACTGTCACACTCATATCTGGGACCATAAATGACAGACAAGAACCAAAGTTAATCTCAAACAAAGGAGCTGTGAATACATTTTCTAAATGTCACACTTACACATGTAATGGATAAAAAAAAACTATGTGCTGTATTTCAGATGGGTATTATATAATAACATACGAGTCCTAAAATGTTACAGCACACCTTACTTGAATATATAATTTAGTATGGTAACGTAACCACTGTATCACAAAAATATGATGATGTATAATGCCTGAGGTTGCACTGTGATAATACACAGTCTGCTGTGTATTTGGTGTTAGATTTTTACAATTAACGTACACATTTTTGTGTTTTTTGTGTTACAAATAAGACATTTTATCATTATACTTCAAATGAAAGGAATAAAACTCTAATAAAACACTTTACTGATGTAAAGAAAATGTTAAGGCTTGAGCTCAGTGCCTGAGCCAAATGAATGTAGAAACCATGAAAGAAAAGAAAGAAAGAAAGAAAGAAAGTTTAATAATCCCCAGAGAACTTCAAATAATTAAATGACTTCAGATGTAAAAGTGGTAGATGGTCCCCAGTCGACTTCTTTCACAAGTTTTGTATTTCAGCTTTTTGAGTGCTGTCTACTCCAGTCTTTACAAATTTTATACCATTGCAGTAATACTAATTGCCCAAAATGGTGTACCATTAAATTTTACTGAAAAACATAAAACATTCTTAATGAAAGTCTTTCAAACCCTTCATTCTGGGCTTAGGTCTTCCTCAAACCAAAGTTATAATAGTTTTGTATTTTTCATTATAGTTTTGTGTTATTTAGTTTTGACTTTTTTTCCCTAATTCAGTTAGTTTTAATCAGTTTTTAGAGCAGGTTTGCTAGTTTTTATTAGTTTTTTTTTCTAAATGCTTAGTTTTAGTGTAGTTATTGTTTTTTTCATTTCTTTCATCTTCCTCGCTGTCGTATTCAGAGAAACAGGACTCTGCTGCTTTCTCCCAACTTTAGTCTCCATGTTGCCAGGTAGAGTGGGGAAAACAAGTCGACTCTAAACGACAAGTGACGGCCCGTGAAGTGCCGTATGGTGCCACCAGCTAAAATTGCTCGATTTCATATCAATCTGACATTGAGAAAGACGAAAACAAAGGGAATTTTATCCATAATTTTGATACGTTTTAGTTAGTTTTGTAAGCACAAAATACAGTTTGTTAGTTAGCGTTTTTTTTCCCTTTAACTACAGTTTTAATTTATTTCAGTTAACGAAAATGTATCTTTCAATTCTAGTTTTTATCATTTCATTAGTTTTCATTAACGATAATAACCTTGCCTCAAACTCAGGTGAAATGCTGTTATACTATAAGGTTAAAAGAGAAAACCTTGGTGTCATATTGTACATGGCCTTTTCTTATAACGATGGAAACACTGGATCTTAAACCTGTAACTCATCGTGTTTCTAGAACTCTGACACTGCAATTGGAGTAACTGTGCAGCTCTATTGGCAGGATTAGGAAGGTGACACATGACACAAAATATGTTGCTGTTAATACACTGCATGTTATTGTATAAGTGATGTTACTATACTCATTCTCTTAACATATTCTAAAACACCTACTACCATCCTTTTCAAAATGGCATGTTGGATTGCATTTTATTAACAAATATGAGCCAATCTCCATCAGGTTAGAGTGATTTTAATGTACATTTTGAAGTGGTTAGTTGTATATCTTTATTCTACCATTCAACCAGTGGATCAGTGGACTCTCCAGTGGCACTTTTAACATTGATACACCTATAAAACCCTCTTAGTGTTTGAGTTTCAACCATTTTTCAGATAGGGCTGATTAAAAAACCCTCAGGTGAACCCACTTTAAACCATCTGGTAAAAAAGGGTCACCCAAGAGTCTATTTACCTTGATGAGGTGCTTCTCCCATCTGTCTGCTGACACTGACTTGCCGATCTTCCTCAGCAACTTCACGTGAAGATCTACGAGGAGCTTTGGAACTGAGGGAAGATCAGACAGACAATTCAGTAACTTTAATACTAATGAAGACTAAAACTAAAACTCCAGATTAGCAAGGTGCCACTTCAGATCTGAACATAATTCTCATTTAATCATTTAGATGAAGACTTGCAGATGTGAGAATTCTGTGCTTTTCTGTCTTTGACACATCGATGAAAAATTTGCAGCAATTTTAGGCAAAACCAGACATGAACATTTTTATTTTCTTCTCCCATTTTCTGATGAACCTAATTGAGTGGTGGAGAACATCATCATTTCATCAAATAAACTCCAACTGAGTCAGTTGAACTTAAGTAATGGGCTTTGTATATTTAAGTAAAACCACATCTATCATGTTCAGTGTAATATAATTCATTTTACGTTTCAATATTCTGTCAATAAATATCTTTTCTACTACAATGGTGGCATAACATTAACAAAATAGACAGTATAATGATACAAATCATAGTCAATAATCAAACCAAATTTCATCATTGTGAAAGACATACCAATAGTTTGAAGTGGGTTAAAAAAAACAAAAAACAGCTGATTAATCTGCAAATGCGTTTTCCACCCGGTTCCTCTCCAGAAACATTTCAACAATGAAAGCTCATATTCCATGTCTGAAATTCAATTAGATCAATTTATTAGAAATTGGATAACCGTTTACCTGAACCGCTAAATCCAAGTGATAAATCCCTAAATAAATAAATCTGAATCACTGAACATCTCACCAACTAATGGTCTAGATGGGATTTTTACCTTTTCAGCTCATCTAAAAAAAGTCAGTAATCCCATTTGGAGAACTAATATTAACTATCAGCTAAGATCTGTCGCAACATCTGCAGATACTGATGACTGGCAAAATGTATGATCTGTGCCCGTTAATCGGTCAAACCAGTTAATCTAGTGTTTACAGGCACTTCCACTGTTTCCAAATCATTTACTGAAGACTGTGAGGTGCAGATGACAAGACAGTGATCAGACATAAAATCTACATTCACATTACTTCAGAAAAACTCCTATGTCTACATTCAGGATCAACATGTGGAAAACCTGGATAGAAGAACATTTAGCTTCAGAAAGAGCACAAAATTAAAACTGGTCTCTCTCTCACATGCCAGCTAATGACTCACAGAAATGTGATATAAAATACTTGTACGGGTAGAAGCCAGTTTACTCTGCTGAATGTTGTTCATTGCTTCAGTTCAAGTGTAATTTAACCCAGTGGTACCATGTGCTATCATGACACATAATGCTACAAGAGAAAATAAGTTGATCGTTACACATTAAGCTAAATTATTTTATTGTGTCACAAATCACACTTGTTATGGCAATATTTTTCAGCATTTTTTTTCTATACCAATGTAGGCAGGAAATTTTCATGAGGTCTATATTTCTAAACATGAAGTACATGACAAGAGGGACTACTTCTAACATATGGACATGGTTTGGATATGAAGCCTAAGATGAAAAAGAAAATGGAACTTGACTGTATGATTACTTTATGATGGTAGGATTCCACAGACCGACCCATCCTGAGCAATGACTTGTGTATAAATTTCTCAGTATCAA
The DNA here is from genome assembly GCA_037367295.1 of Apogon hyalosoma. Taxonomy (NCBI): domain Eukaryota; kingdom Metazoa; phylum Chordata; class Actinopteri; order Kurtiformes; family Apogonidae; genus Apogon; species Apogon hyalosoma. Next base: position 7,990,790 of record JAPQRP010000007.1, on the reverse strand, counting down.
GATACATCTAGAATATACAGCAAATATGTAAACAGAATAAAAAATAAATAAATCAGAAATTTGCACTAATATTGTTGAAGCCACATCAGATCATCTGGACACAAGAAATAAGCACATTCCCAAGTCTAACGAAGAACACTGGGAAGTTGTGGAAGAAGTCTGGTATGACACAAAATAAGGTTACGACCAAACAGAGTTCAAGATGTACTAAGAGCATTACACTAACTAGGGACTTTTCCATGTGGAAAACATTTAGTTCTGATTTTTTTGTTTGCATTTTTAATACTGTGCATATATTTAACATGTCTTTTTAAAGAGACTAAGGGATAAAAAAAAGTATGCTCATTAAAGCACTTCAAAATTTAGGCAAGGACCTTTAAACTTTTTATAAAATAAACATGAAAAAAAGCTTACTTCCTAGTTTAAGCTTATATAAGCTATTATGTAAATACACAGAAAATGTGCAACACTGAGATATGTAAAGTTATCTACAAAGATTTTAGTCCTACTGCACAGCCACAGAGCTCCTTAATCTCCAAACACAGGACAAACATTTGATGCAGCTATTACTATTAATACAAATGCTAACTATTTAGATCATTGCATTGTGTGCCAATATCTACATTAGTTTTGTACTGGCTTCTTCACAAGATGGAGCGGATACAGACATGAGCGTAACTTTCACTTGAACAAAAGCCCACACACGGTAAGTTAGGGTCTGGGGTTAATTTACTATTCAGTGCAGATTTTTATGCTCCAATATTTGTGACTCTTCTGTGTCAGCTTATCATGAAAATATCTTTGTTTTTGTGAAGGAAAACTATTGATAATTTATCTTATGATCAGTTTACATTCATTTCATTTTTTCTTGTCTAATACTATCACACACGGTATATGCTTCTTTCCTATTTTGTGTCTTCTGCATTGGAAATTACTTTAAAAGTCCATGTGACCCCTGTTCACATCTGGGACTGTTTTCATGGACCCTTCTATTGGACTAATAATAACAAAAACAGCTAATCAGAATAAAGACACCCCATGTAATCTATATCAGAAGACAGATTTGAAAGGGGGAGAGGGGTATAAACCTTTTATGACTTTTTCAATAAGTAAATAATATTAGCCTTGTGAACAATTGATGTGATTGTGTCTCTTGTATCTTCCTGCAAAGGTTTGAACCACTGGCCTTTGACGGGTTCATAAAAACAAACAAGAGTTAATATCTATCCAAGAGGGGTCTGATCAAACGGTAACATGTGGACACATTTCGTTTTCAACAGTCTCTGTCATTTAAGCAGAGTAACTTATATGCATGTATTATACATATTTAAGTCGATATTTATTAGCACTTTACCATCATGTATAACAAAATTTGGAGAGATAACATTTTTAAGTGAAAAAGATCAAATTATTGCTCGGTAACACGTGGAATTGAAATGGACATCAACTTTTTAAGCTTTACGCAAACATTCAAAACATGCGGTTCTTGACAGAAATTGATATCAAGTAGGACAAAACCTTTTAGATATTATGTTCAACTATGCTGAAAATAAATGTTGGAGTAAAATATTGACAAGTCTCTGTTTCATTGACATGAGAATGTGGTAACACGTGGACAGGTTGCCATAGTAACACGTGGACGACTCTTTACCATTGTATGCATCACCCAAAATGTATCAAAAGATCATTAATTTCTTAAAGTTTCCCTCAAATATCTGAATTATAAGTAACCTGAAAATTAAAAATTGGTATTTTAGTGAGAACATGTGGACAGGGCCTTTTAAGCAACTCACAAATGTTCAAACTCATAAACATCAATAATATTCACAACATAGTGAAAATCTAATACTTGCAACTTAATAAGCATCTATAAAATCAACAGATTGAATAAATGTTCACATTTTTTAGATAGAATTTTAGCGTCAAATTCGAGCTATGGCTATGGTGTAAAAAGTACAATCGATACAATCAGTTGTATCTTTTTTTTTCTACAAGTGGTATTTTAAAAAGGATAACAGTTCCATAAAATAGAGATCTTTAGCTAAAAAACGAGCCCACTTGATCAATGATGTGTGCAAATTTACTTTTTCATGTTGATGTTCACGTTCGCTTGATTGGATCCACAATGCATCATCAGTCAGTCTTGGACTGTGGTTATTTATCTTCTATTTTCTTTATTCTAACTAGTATATTTCTGACAGGAAAGTGAAATTACTATGCATGCCAAAAATAGGAACATCCTGATTAAATGCTTTGAACATGTAACACACATCTTATGGGATCAGTGCCTGTGGAATCACTTACAGTAAGTTTCAATCTCTGATCAGAATGCTTTCAATCCGAATGAATCCATGTAACCGTAGCCGGTGATAACTGAACTGATTTTAATCAATAGTAAATACCAAGTTTAACAGGAGGATATTCAGAAGTTGATGCGTGTTCAAAACATCACAGGTTAAGTTTAGGAATAGTGAGGCTGACTAAACATTAGATTATAACACACTGTGACTACACCTGAAATGATCACATCTGTCAATCTTTACATTAGCCATAAAAGATTCTGTAAACTCAGACATGGTGCTGGAGAAGAAAAGACCTGACTCTCCAACACGTTGCTTTTGAGTAATATTACATCTTTTACAATTATTAGACATTAGCCCTCTCTTTCTTTCGTGTCATTTGGGGGAGACAGATGCAGCTGCTCTAAATATTGGTGGGATGCATCTCCTGCATCCCCTCCCGAAATCTGCACCTAATAGACAAACATGAGGACTGCATCTGCACATGTGTCACTTCGTGTTGTGTACACAGTTCATTTACATGTGGCAGATGACTACGATCAGGAACGCTTATGAAGGCTGCGCATGCGTACAGCAATGCCAATACAAAAAAAAGTAGTCAAGTCATTAACAATAAGATGCAAAAACGGAAGTGACTACGCTTTGCTTGATGTACACTTGAACATTAATGCTAACATGGGAGTGCGCATATCAGTAAAGTTAGCAGAATTACACATCGAATACTTATCAACAGGTAGTACATGCAACGCGTCGATGACGTTTTTATGTTGTTTACAATTTGTGTGTTTTAATACCAAGAAGACAGCTTATATTTTGAAAGCTCCCACCGGAAGCCCTTGATGGGTTTTTAGAAGGCTGAGCGAACCACTATAAGGCAAAATATTTTAACTGTAAATAAAGTGCACATTAGAGTGTCCGTCTCAGACATTGGCATATTTCACAAATAAGCTCCATAAATCCACATTGTACAGCTTCCCAATGTTTCCTGCCTCCCCAGCTCCACAGGAACCCACGCACATTTATGTCTGTGTTGTGTTACCTCACGTTAGAGGCAGATAAAGGCTGCTTGGAAAAAATTAAGCTCAATTCAAAAGCTCAAAAGTGACAGAAAACCTCGAACACTTCGGCGGGTTCACACCTGGTTAGCATATAAATTATGCATGGACACGTTTTCCACTTCGAACGGCAGCTCTGAGGTGCGAGTAACTTGTTTTTAAGTAAACAAGAAGGTTAGAAAACCACACAATAACACACAACTAGCTAACATAGCTGCTAGCCTGTTAGCACGGTAGGTACCATTAATGCACTGGTGAAGTCTCTCCTCCTCCCCGCCAGCAGTGGAGGTTTTCCTGCCTTACCTGAGGATGTGTCCTGCAGATATCTCTCCAGCTGTGGAAAGGTGAGCTCTGGTAAGTCCAACAACGCTCCGTAGCGCTCCAGAAAAGAGCAAATCACGGCGTAACTTGGACACAAACCGGGGGAAGAACTCGCCGTTGCCGCCGAAGCAGCCATCTTTTCCACACCAGTGTCAAGCCAGCCGAATTGAGACACGTGACTTCCGGAGATATCAAAATAAAGACTTTTAAAAAATGAGGCAGAAAAAGCCGTGTTGGATGATGCGAGCAGAGACCAGAAAATACAGCAGAAATTACAAAGGGGGGGCGATACTGGGAATTTTGGTATCGATCCGATACCAAGTAAATACAGGGCTAGTATCACCAATACCGATACTTTTGCTTGAAATATCATGATCATTGAATAATTTTGTGATTTTGCCTTTAGTTAGTTGATGTATGATTATGATAAAACACAGGACCAAGATTTTAGGCAAATAAACGTGTTTTTTTTATTTACTAACTACAGTATAAAGCAATTTAACAGCATAAAAATAATAAAATAATTCCCCTTGTAAATTTGTGATGTTACCACAGTGGCAAAGGACTTTACTACACACATCACATGTGGTAGTTTCCCTGTCAGCTGCAGTGAGTAAGCTCCACACAGCGCTTTCTTTCTCTTTTCCATCACGGGCTGCTCTCGGTCAGTGCAGGGAGGGGGCAAAGGGTGCCTGAGAGAGCAGACAGACAGACTTGGAAAGAAGCTGCACTCACATGAACTCTGAGGAAATTCGAGTAATTTGCTGGATGTATAGAAGAGAAACTGCAACAAAAGTATCGATCTTGCTAGCATTGATATCAATACCAATACTCACCTTGGTATTGATACTATCAATATGTAGAATAATACACCCAGCCCAAGAAATTACCTGTCAGGAATCTGGGACCCCTTGAAAAAAATATCACTTGCACACCAACATGAAACATATAACATTGTGCAATCATGGACAAATAATCTACCTGCAATAAATTTTATGATTTTGTGCAAAATTGATGAGAAAGTTGCAAGCCATATTTTACATTTCAACGATATTTTGTAATGATGCCAGACCGATATTGCATTTTTTTCTCATCTTGAGTCCCAGCAATGCGTTCTTGTCCTCTGCAGGCAATAACATTTTCTCAGCTTTATTTTAAAAAAAAAAGTTATCCACTGCGAAGCATATTCCATTGAAAACAATTTTGCATTATGTTGTTTCTAATCAGGACAATTATTTAATATAAACAAAGGCAAAACTTTCACTTTCCTGAGTCTTGAGAGGATATTGATACAACTACAAATAAAATGTAGTTTTGTTTATTTATTCATTTATTTATTGGGACAATGCAGTTAAACATAGCAGACATGTAGAACATCTGATATTCTGCATAAAGTGTATATAGCATTAAGCTAGTTTGCAATTCCTGTCCCCAGTTAGAGACACACATTTATATTAAAAACAACTATGAAATAAAAACTGTATAAACAATAGTATGAAAGCCTATTCACGTGTACCACACACACTCACACACACTCAAAGAAAAGAAAAAAGAAAGACTTTGCTGTGAATGTTTTGACAACTTTTATTAGTTTTATTTCATCTGGTGGCAACACAGTGGTGCAGTGGGTAGCACTCGTGCCTCACAGCAAGAAGGTCCTGGGTTCGATTCCAACACTGGTCGGTGGGACCTTTCTGTGTGGAGTTTGCATGTTCTCCCCGTGTCTGTGTGGGTTCTCTCCGGGTATTCTGGCTTCTTCCCACCATCCAAAGACATGCACTGATAGGTTAATTGGTTAATCTAAATTGACCATAGGTGTGAGTGTGTTTGTTTG
>JAPQRP010000007.1:7965072-7981928 GCA_037367295.1 Apogon hyalosoma | reverse complement strand
AAAGAAAGAAAGAAAGAAAGAAAGAAAGAAAGAAAGAAAGAAAGAAAGAAAGAAAGAAAGAAAGAAAGAAAGAATTTCACATCATAGAACACAAAATGAGAGTGTGAAGTGTGTTCACTGAGCTCCATGTGGCATAACTATCTCTCTACTCAACGTGGTGTTCGGTTACTGTGTCTAAGAATATCCAACCAGTTTATCTGCAGCCAAACATGGCCACAGAGCTCTAACTCTTAATAACAGATTATCCCCTTGTCTTTATGAATCATTCACCACATGGACCAATATGTGACAAATACTGCTACATACTCTATTCTGTTCTATTGTTCTTTATCTCCTTAAACACACACATTACAAATAAAACACATTACAGAACAAAGATGGCATAAAATAAATATACTCTAAAATCAACTATAAATGGAAACTGAAATGGATACGCGAGGGATACAATGAAATGTGGACTGTGCTGTGGATACTATTACTACTACTACTACTATTTACAATAGCAGTAGTACTTGTAGTGGTAGTAGTAGTAGCAGTAGTAGTAGTTGTATCATTATTATTATTATTTTTATTAAATCTTGCTTCTCACTGTTGATTTGTTCAGAAACAAATTTCTCTTTGGATCAATTATTTTGTCTCATTACTTTAATTAGATAACAGTGGCATGACATTAACCATATCTGTCCCCCAATTGATCATCCATACAAATATGTTTGGAGTACGACAACATACCCCAGCCTCATGTTGTTGTTCTTTATCTAGCATTTGAAAAAATATATAAAACAAATCAGCAAATACAAATATAAAGGTTATACTCCCATTAATCATTATACAGAAAACCAAGAAAGAAAAAACAACCACAAAGAAAACCAGACAATAACAAAATGGATAATAAGCACAAACTGTTAAGGTAAGAGATGTTCAAAAAAACAAGGGCTGATATGCGGATGTGAAAATTTTAGCTTTCTTTCTATTTATTTTCTCTTTTGCTGTAGATTAACCTTGTCAACAGTACATATACTTGCAAAAATGATGTGTGAAATAGGCCCAAAAGGCAGATGAAATAACCGACAATAACATGTTTAACTTTTTCCACATCATATTCATCAGTTATACTTTTCTGATAATATTTATTTAAAAACACTACTGTGTAGTATTTTTTAGATGCATGTATTTTCATTGTAATTGTACTGAAGGATAACATCTGATTACTTTTTCAACTGGTGGCCTCTCCATTTATAGACGTGCTTATAATATTTAACCATAAAATCAGTCTGTTCTCACAGAACATGAAGTACCCTTTTCCATTTTTTTAAAAAAAGTATAATATACATTTTAATAACAACCAATAGTGAATATCAGACTAAGGCTGGTCAGTTTATGAACCCTGACAGCATGGATCAGTAGAACCTCTGGAGAACAAAAGATCTGCTTCAAAGTATAATCTTTCGCATAAAAACATCACTAGCAGAAGAACTTGCCAATAGCGTTTTAGCGAAAAAAAAAGTGTTTTTGAATTGGTTTTTGCATGTATTGTCCCACATAGAGCATGTGTTGAAGCCACCATGTGTCATTTCGTTGGGTAATCATCATTTTGGCCAGATTCTTCGTTATGTAATAATAGCCTCACAAGTCTTTACTACGATTGGACAATTTATGTGGCTGTTATTGCATCTAGCCAATGAACATTATCAACCCGGTCCTGACGACCTGGAAAAAACCAATAGGATTGTGCTTACGTATCGCGAGATATAAATACTATCGCGTGACGTTGCAAGTCCTCCAGTTCAGTAACGTTCGCCATCTTGTTGTCGTTGTACGAAGAGAGACGACAGGCGGCGACCGATTTAACGAATAAACCACTAAACCTGCGTTGTTTTTCGCCGTCTAGAGCAGGATCAGTTAGCTAAATGAGTTCATGGACTGTCTCGTGATAAATGGTTATGGTGTGGATAAGGCTGGCGTAGGTTTTCTCGGGTCGCGCAGCGCAAAGATGGACGACAACGCGGCGAGGGAAGATGCCTGCCGAGAATACCAGTCCTCTCTGGAAGACCTGACTTTCAACAGCAAGCCGCACATCAACATGCTCACCATCCTGGCCGAGGAAAACATCAACTTCGCCAAGGATATCGTCGCAATTATTGAAGCACAAATAAGCAAGGTTTTTATAAATAGAATACTTTATCTTTAAGATGTCTTATGTCGATGTAGTAGGCCTAGATGAATCGTTAGCTGTCTGCTAAACATGGCGGCCAGCGTTAATGTGACGTTAAACGACATGTCACCTAGCTACTGATTCGAAGTTACTTAACACTTTAACAACACTGCAGTTTTTCCCAACATTTGTGTGAAATTTTCAAACCCGTTTACACACTTTTATATTTACGTTTATTCACTGCTAGATGATTTTTTTCCCCAGAAGTCGCAGTTAGTATTAGCGTCTTTCCGGCCTCTAAAAGTCAAAGTCCACCTTAAAATTCAGGACAGTTTCTTGCAATATTAAGTGTATATAGTTATATCTTATATACACACGAGGAAAGCTAAAGCTGTGACCGACTATGATAATACAGGACATTTTCTTTATTTAACCAGTAACAGTTTAGTTGGATTTTAGCTAACAATGGGTCCATTTCATTGAAATGACTCGTTATTCGACCCACTTTAGTACATGTGTCGTTTTTACTACCCTACTGTCAGACATTTAACGTTTAAATACATTAAGATAACGACGAATAACAGCGAAAACATCAAATTGGGGCGGCTTATTACTAACTGTTATCATTGTGACACATTTCATTAATGTCTTAGAGGATTAAAACCTGTTTGGTTAGTGTGTCAGTCTATTGCGTCAGCGTTATTCCCAAGTACAACAGTTGTATTGGAACAAATGAAAAAACCCAGCTGCATCTTATGTTGTAGGGCTCAGAACAGAAAGATAGTATTCGTAATGGCAATAGTGATATAATTGGGAAATGAGCCAAATTGATTTTTAGGTTAATATTACTTGCTTTAAAACAATTGTAACATATAATACAATTATAGAAAGATGTAAAACTTAAAAAAACAAAAAACAAGCATGTAACTCAGTGATGTAATATTAAGCTTTTTTTTATATGAAGTTTGGATTTTGCAATCACTTTAAACTCCTGGACTCTAACTTTTAACTAATCAATACATTTATCAGCTATCTAATTAAACTTTTCCTTTAATGGTGGATTTTGACTGTATCTCATATAAGTTTCTCATAAGCTGTCACTGTACGTTTCACTCTTTATCGATCCTTGACAGCTCGGTGTTTAAGTCTACTGATTGTTGACACAGAGCCACAAAGATGTCTCTATACATGCCTTTCAGTCACAAACTTGTTTACACGTGTTGTCGAGAAGCTGTTGTTAAACACAGTACATGAGGCCTCTTTAAAGCCAGCTTTAGAAATGTTCTACAGTCAGCAGTTTGTCGTCAGTGTTTGCATTTTCATGCCCGGCGTAAAGCTCACTAGTCAAATGACAAAAAGAAATTTCTCTGCTTTAATTCACTAGTGAATTTTGAATTATTGCAATGTTATTGAATGGTTAAAATGTTGTAATAAAAAATGTGAACTGTGCTTTTTGTCATTTTTTATTTCCCAGTGTAATTTATTGGTATGACTCTGGTTTACATTTACTGACACAGCTGAGTCAAAGATTGTTTGGACTCGTTTTACAAGCAGTATTTATGATGCTGCATAGTTACTTAGTAGTTTACAGCTTTAATATATCTTTAAATGCCTTTAAATTATGTGTCCTATTTTTCTAATGAGTCAAGAATGTCTCAACTGAGGGGAGAAAAAGCTTTCATAAAACTGAAAATATCTGAGTGATAAAGCTCACCAGGTTCAACTCAATGATAAAGACGTCTGGGTAAAGTACAAAGAGTGGTTTAAGGAGGATGAACCCTCTTTGGAGGTAAAAAAAAAAAAAAAAAAAAGTTCTCATGGACTGGACTCTATTTTTTTTTTTTTCTATTTTTAAAAAAAATCCTCCGTGGACATTTCCTCTGGAGCCAACTGAACTGATTGAGTCTTGAAGATGGCTTTTCAATCTTTTTGGACTGATCACAGGAGTTTTTTTTTTCCCCTCAAAACTTCCTGAATGAAGAAACTTAAGGACTTGAAGCAACTTTTTTTTCTTACTTCCTCATTTGGTGCAAACATTTTTTTTTTATTTTTTTGGTAGGGGTTTCCCCCACATTTTGCTTAAAGTGGGTGGTGAGGGGGACAATCCTAGTCCTGTCAGCTGTGTTTTTAAACCTTTGTTCTGAAATGTTAATTTAACCCCTGTTGTTTTCTAAACTTGTTGAGTTTTCTATTGCTCCAGGCCCCAGCTACCGAGAAGCTTCCAGTTTTGTACTTAGTGGATTCCATAGTGAAGAATGTTGGCGGAGAGTACCTTGCAGTGTTTGCTAAAAACCTAATCACTTCATTTATATGTGTCTTTGAAAAGGTACAGTTCTCTTTGCTGCTGTTTAAGCCTTATTAAATATCTAAGCACTAAAAATCATAGTTGTTCACTTCACTTCCCTCCTGTTTGTTGTTGCCTGCTTTTTCTGTGTAGTCTGCACTCTGCTCCTCTGTATTTAATGCTACAATGTAGTTCTGCTAATAAAAGATATGGGGGTGGGTTTATGCAGAGTATTTAACTGTATTTTCAAGTTGTTTTAATTTTGATAAAACTAATTCCGTTAGAGTTGTTCATTGACATGCTGTGATGTTACTGTGTTTGAGGTTTATCACTTGCTTTGGACCAAGTCCTGTCCTTTGTTTGTAGGTGGATGAGAACACTCGAAAGAGTCTGTTCAAGTTGCGATCAACATGGGATGATGTATTTCCACCGAAGAAGCTGTATGCGCTGGATGTCCGGGTCAACTCTCAAGACCCGGCCTGGCCTATCAAACCACTTCCACCCACAGTTAACGCCAGTATCCATGTCAACCCCAAGTTTCTGAAACAGGTGTGTATATACACAGCAGAACCAACTGGGCCACCAGGGTTTGTTCTGAATAAATGTGACTGGAGTCAGAGCTGTTTGTGATGGCGGTTTACAATGTGTTTGTGTCTTTGTACAATTTCCCTTTGTTTCTCACTACCATCTGTCTTCAAATTGTAATAATGTAATGTTATGAACATACAATACTGTAAGCTGCAAAGCATTTTCCAAACATAGGCAGTGGTGTTGGAAGTAGTTTGTTTCCATCAATGAAAGCCGTAATACATCCTGTATTCTTATAGGTAAAGGTTCTGAATTTGAAGCCTTTCTGACTTCATCTGGTTAATGTTATTGTCTGCTAATGTGCAATTCAGGTTTGATATTTTTTATCGTATGTGGGGGAAAGTATACCTTGTGTTTTGAGTTGATTTAACTGGAATTCTACCCTAAATTGTTGCTGGCTTCTTTGCTCTTGTTGATGGAATATAACAGCTAAAAACATGGACACAAGAGAAGCCTCCCTCAATCAAATTAATACATAAAGTGAAAATACTAGACCACTAAAATGCATTCCAACATGTGCTTCAGTAAAAGCATAATCTGCAAAATGTCCATTGTGAAAAGGAAAAGTTTCTGTTCAGTGTTCCATTCAGTTGTTTAGTATCTTTTGCTGTGGTATGTTTTTGAATTCATATTCTTGTACAGTACTGCTGCAGATTTTTAAGATTTAGCTAAGTTTAAGTACTGAACAAGAAGTGGATGGAAAAACTGAAAAGTAAAGCTGTTGAAGTTGGTGGAATAAAAGGTTTTACTCCGGAGATGTAGCAAAGTCAAAATATGAAGCAGAAAAATTGAAAATACAAAAGCATAGATACCTCAAATACAGACTAAAAAAATTTACTGCAGTAGTACTACAGCGCTACATTCCACCACTAGAAATAAGTGCAGGTTCACAATAGGCATAATGTTAAAATGATCCATGAAATACAATGTAAAAACTGAAATTGTTTCCATTTCAAATTTGCAGGTTTAATTAGAACACATTAAGATATTGAATGTATGAATTTACTTTAATGGCAACAGTTGTGTGAAGGTGTAAGGCCAAACTATGCAGTAAAGATGTGAGGATAGAGGCAAGGTTAGTTGATCACAGGAAATACTAATCTTATCAAATCTTGTTCATTGGCAAACTTTTAACAGTCATATGTTTAGCTGTGCTCCACTATCTATGTCTACTTAGTTAATGTAGGTCATGGAAAGTCATAGAAGGTCCAGAATTCCTGTGAGTTGTAGGCTTGGAAGGCCCTTGTACTATTAAGGGCATTTGTTTATCCTTTATTCTCCTTGCAGTGTTAGGTGTGTGACATTCTTTTTTGTGGTTCCAGTTGCTTCCTGCAAGCGTACTTTTGTTGTCGTTTGCAAGAAATCTTGACTGTAAACTTAACTTACTGCTAGTTAATCTCAGGGAAGCATTTGCATTGCAAGCTCCAAACTGCTTCTGGCACAACTGGAAGAAGAGCACAAGGGATCTCCTGTAGCGGGGTTTAGTATTAGCTGAAGACATGAAGTCCTTTACTACATAGTGACCAATAGTGGATAGTAGTTTGGTTTATAATCAAGGTTCAAAACCTAGGTGTTAAAGTGCAAAGGCTCCTGGGACATGTAGCTCAGTTTAGAGCAGAAAGATAAACATCTTCATCTAGCTGTCTACTAAATACTGATGAGCAGACATATTTTCTATGAAATGTAAGAATATAAAAGTAAAAAGCTGGCCTGAAATTTGGTCTGATTTGTGTCATCAGTCTGATGAGGCGTCCTCTCCACGGCCTGTTCCTGTCCCGCCCCAGCCGGCCCCAGTTGCTCCCCAGCCAGCCCCAACTGCTCCCCAGTCCAGTTTAACCCAAGAGCAGCTCATCCGTCAGCAGCTATTGGCCAAACAGAAGCAACTCCTGGAGCTGCAGCAGAAGAAAATTGAGCTGGAGCTGGAGCAGACTAAAGCTCAGCTGGTAGGACAAACACACTATGCCCTGAGTTTTTGTTATTTAAAATTTTAAATAAAAATCAGCAGAGCTGAAATTCTTTTCACATGCTACTATGTGTTGTGTGTGGGGTTTTCTTTTTTATCTTTATATTTTTTTCACTGTTGCTGTCTTTTTCCCTGTCCTTCAGGCTGGTGGGTTTGTCTTGCCACCCCAAACCACATCTTCATCCACCACAGCAGTCAAAGCTGTGAGCCAGACAGCCCCTGTAGTCAGACCCTGGAAGCCTCCTCCACAGACTCAGCCTGAAACCAAGCAGTCGACCAGAGACCCCCGCTTGAACCGTCCTGGACCCCCAGCTCCTCCACAGGCCAAAGAACGGCCTACTGGGAAAAAAGACAGCCCCCCAGCAACAGGAAGCCCAGTGGTGACACCTGAGAAACGTCTCCCAGAGAAAACTGTGAGGACAGAAAAGGCCCGGGCACCAAGAAAAGATGTGTTGGATGAGAAGCCAAATTCCAAGTCTCCATCTCCAATGCCAAAAGGGGGTCAGACTAAGAGCAAGTCAGAGATGGAGAGTCAGAAGTTGACTGACAGCACAAAGAAAGACCCGAGGCTGAAGAAACGCACGCAGGAGAAGGCCAGTGAGACAAAAGATGATGACCAGAAGGAGAAGAAGAGGAGGGAGGATACTGTACCACAGCGGTTCAAAGGAAAACTAGTAAATGGCTCTGTATCCAAACACAACAGAGATGAATCAGCTGAGAAGGCTGAGTTCAAATCTGGAGGAAATGCCCGCACCCATGCCAGAAAACGTACACGCTCTCGGTCCAGGTCACGCTCACCCGCATCCTCCCCAAAGAGGAAGGACCGGAGGTCACCAAAGAGTCGGGCCAGAAGCAGCTCACTATCACCATCGCCTCACAAAGCCGGTAAACCGAGGAGGGTCCGCACAGATGAGCCACAGCATGCTAAACCTGGTCGGGAGGACCGAACCACACCCAAAAAGGACCAATCTGAGAGCAGAAGGTCAAAGAGGCCGGGAGAGGATCGCCATTCTGAGTCCAGAGACTCTCATTCTCCACGGGGCCATGATGGAGGAAGCAAAGAGCTGAAGGAGGCACCGCATCGCTGGAGGAGTGGCTGGGAGGAGAACAAACAGTGAGTTATACAGGCGCACAAACACAAGCATTTGCCGTCAGGTCACTTGTATCTTTTACAGTTTTATATTAATGTGGTTATTCGATAGTGGATTGAAATACTACACACATATGTGATCTGATTAACAACATACTTAGAATTGCATATTTCTAACATGACATTAACTGTTAAATCATTTTGACTTTCTCCAAACTGTAAAGAAAAAGCAAAAGTTTGAGAGTAAAGCTGTTATCACCTTGTCTCATGGGTCATGCCTGTAAATTTGACAGGCACAGAATCAGATCTATTGAAGACTGAATTATGACTCCTGTTTCTAGGTAGAATATTAGAAATTTGAAAATGGATTTGGTGTGTGTTGGATACTTTTGTCACACTGTATCCTCTTCTTAGTCTGAAGTTGACTGAGGATACTCGCATGAAGTCTGGATCTCAGAGGCACAAACCATACAACACGCCAACTCGACCCACCACCCCCAGGACCCCAAAACATCGTCTCAGTGTGGATGCTAATCTGCAGATACCTGAAGTCTTGAACTCTGCATCCAAGAAGGATCTTCTCAGGAGGGTATGTTTGCATTTCACACATTAACGGTGTGCTAACAAAACACACAGACCATGAAAGATCAATTCAGTTTGAGATTAGATTAAATCAGTTTATCAGCACTTGACACAACATTGTTGAACACTTTAAAAACTCATCCTCATCTTGTAAATTTTGTTTTTAATGTATTAATTTTTTTTTTTTTAATTTATTGCTTTTGACCAATAATAAATAATTTTGATGTGGTTAATATCAAACTTGGCTGGTTTGACAAGTTGCAGATTTTTTGGTGTGGGCAACTTGTCCTTCACACATTCAGCACATGACAAAACTCAGCCATTAAGTTCATCATAGACCCAATTAATTTCAAATCTCTTGGAGACGGGTACTTTTTGTAGATGGTTTGTCTGATTAATCGATTTGTTTTGAGTATTTGTGCTGAATAACTGATAATTGGACATTTTATGATTGTAGATTATTTTAATGTAAATTTTATTTGAATATGGCTACAACCTTGGCTATAGTTTGAAACTTTATCTACTGATGGCAGTGTTAACAGCATCTTACTTACTGTAAAAGATCTCAGTGAGTCTCTTCTGGTTACAATTAGGTAATTTAAACTTTGTGATAATAGGTCTAATCTGAATGTCATCTCTGCAGGCCAGTAAACGTCTGGAAAGTGGTGAGATATCAGAGGAGGAGTTCCTAAACATGGCCCATCAGATCAAACACTTCTTCCAGTATCAGGAGGAGAAGCAACAGCAGCGCTCTGAGACCTGGAATGAGTCTGCTGACTTGCCCGTCAAGAAATCACCACTGCTGACCACACCCAGCTCTGCTCCAGCTCGCCCCCGGGAAGACATGGATGAGGCAGAGCTGACGTACTATGAACATAAATCAAAGCTCAGGAAGACACAGGTAACACATCGCCCAGCTGGAGAGGAGTGGACGGGTGAGGAGAGTCCAGAGGACAGTGAGGCAGCAGGTGGAAAGCCAGGTAGCGGGCGGAGTGGTGGGCATCAGGCACCACATAAATACATCCGACCACCACGGGACCGACCAGGTTGGTCTGCATGGATTACTTCAACTCTCTTACATTTATACTCGGAGGCAACATTGTTAGCACTTTTGAAATTGACAACACTTCATCATGTGAAAGCAAAGCATATAGTTTACCAAAATTTATTTGTGGTTACAATTTAGTTTAAAATGAATGTAGTGTCTGTGAGACGGGTTGAGCAGTCTTAGTTGCTGTTCAGTGGCGGTTTCACTGACCCAAGGTTTGTGTCCATCAGGTGAGAGGCGGAGCAAAGAGCGTGATGAGCCTCAACGCTCTCAGCATGGTTCTGCCCCCATGATTGAGGAGTATAACCACGGAAAAGAGTTCCCTACACTGAAATCTTTGCCAGGCCTTCGCTTTAGGAGGAGAGCAGACCCCAGAGAGACCAGTAAGTCCACCAGTAAAACCAGCCATACCAGCATCACATGCTGTACGTGATTGAACTCAAACAGTCCATTGTGAGGTCAGAGGTTAGGATCTGCAACATCAGAGTCAGGGTTTTGCTTACAGACACTGCCAGGGGGTTAGACAGGTTTTTAACACTTTCTCCTTTTGTAGTTATATACTCCTTTGTCTTCACCTGTCAGTTTGCTGCATGGCTCTGTGCACTACAATAACCCCTAGATTTTAGTGGCATTAGTCTTTGCAGTTTGAAGCAAATTACAGCATGATCTGACTATTAAAGTAAGCTTTTGATTATTAGGGAAATGTGATCTTTGCCTTCTAGAAACTTTATGATTTAGTGAAATGTGCCTTGAGTGTTATAGTTGACTTCTCACCTCATTTTTCAAGATGGAGATTTTAAGTATTGAGAGGTGACGGTTACTTCAATTCTGGTCACGTTGAAGCTACCAAGAAATTTTTAGTGATTCTGAATGGAGTTCTGGAGAGCAAAATTTGAGAAAATGTGTAATAGTAAAAGAAAAGAACGAAACAGATGAGTTGTTGATTCTGTTTTCAGGTGAGAGGGAGTGGAACTCACCACTGACGGAGCGACAGAGATTTGAAGATCGTGATGATCAGAAAAGCGGCTACGATGCTCCAAGAAGATACCCTGCTGATTCCAGACACCCAGACCCTCGCAGACCAGAGGGTCCACCCCAATCTGGCACTGTGGTCCACAGGAACTGTCCGAGTCCAGCTCCTGTGGATGGGCCACGGTTTGAGCGTGAACGTTTGTCGCCCCTACATCAGAAAGACTCTGCAGAGTTGAGTCCAATCCCACGATTTGAAAGTCCTAACAGTGAGCACTCTGATGATGGGCCACTCAATTTGGACCCACCCCCTGTGGCCCACCCCCCTCGTCCAAAGTCCATCCTTAAGGTATCAGGTCATGGCACGCCACTGTCCACCCGACAGCACAGTGACTCCCCAGGTCACACACCACCTCATGATGGAAGTCATGCCTCTTCTCGCTTTGATGGGCCAAGTCACATGGGCCCATCTAGGCCACACCCCCAGGGCTGGTTTGATGGCCGATATGAGGACTCAGCACGGTTTGAGGGGCCTCATCATCCAGGTCCAGGCCGGTTTGAAGGTGGACCGCCTCATCATGAGAGGTTTGATGGCCCTGCCCCTCATATGGCCCATGGACCAATGAGAGGCTTTGACGGCCCACCTCATCCTCAGGGTCCTGGTAGGTTTGATGGTCCACCAGTACGGTTTGATGGGCCAATGCAGCGCTTTGATGGGCCGCGGCGCTTTGACAACAACATAGCTCCTGGTCCAGGTCCTGGATCTGGATCAATGGGCTTTCAGCAGCGTCCCATGCGTTTTGAAGGCCCCCCGAACCAGATGGGTCCAGTGCATTTTGATGGGCCGGGCCAGCCAGGGCCCAGGTTTGACATGCCGCACCAGGGTGGACCTCCTCGGTACGAAGGTCCGCAGGGCCAGCAAGGCCCACCTCACTTTGCTCCACAGCACAACTTGCAGCCGCCAATGAGGCCCATTGTTCCCCCCATGTATGACAACACCATACCCCCTCAGCAGAACTTCAACATGGGCCCACAGCGCTTCCCAGAACCCATGAACCCACAGTTCCCATCAGGGCCATTGGCATTCCCGGCTCAGGGAGGAAACTTCATGCAGCCTGCTCCATTCAGCCAGCCAAGTCCATACTACAACACGACGGGACCTGGAGTCAACATGCAGCAGCCGGTAAGACCTGTACAACACTATTGCATGTCTGTGGGAATTTGTTATTCATGTATTTAATTAGAATGAATCCAACAATCTGAATTTTGTCATAAATGTCTTGACTGAATGATGTTAACGTTAACAAATCACTTCAGAAGAGCAGTCAGTAGTCAGTGGTTACCTGCTTTGTCTTGAAAGAAATTTTAGCAAAAGCAAAGGATTTAAAAGTTTTTTTTTTAAAATGCAAATGTACTCCAGCAAAAATAAAGGAGTGGCATTCTGATGATCTGATGGGGGGGTTCTTGAAACCATTCCTAACTTTCTGTTTCTTTCAGGTGAACATGATAGGAAACATGAACCAGCCCTTCATACCTCAGAATACAGTGCCTTTCCCTCAACAGGGTAAGAGCTTCAGTCCTTAAACACCTCCAACCTGACATGACTGCACCTGAACACATCATTTTAAGTGTTCGATTTGCCTCCATTTAATTAAAATATTAAAACATCCTGTATCCTACCTGTTGTTGTGTTCCTACAGCTCCTCAAGAGAATCATTTTGGTCAGGTTGATGTAAATGACCTTCTGTCCAAACTCATCTCCAATGGCATCATTAAGCCTTCACAACCTGAAGCTGATACAGCCACCAGCAGCGGTACATCAGTTTAAAACATTGTTTTAGTTTAGTGCACACTTTCTTTGATGTATGACATTACTAAACAAAAGGTTTTGTTCTGCTTCCAGAGTGCTCCACTACAGCTCCACCTCCTGCAACCATTGAAGAGGAAGATGAGGAGGAGCCAGAGCAGGAAGTAGAGGAGGAAGATCTACCAGACCTCACCAGCTTCACCATTGACAACATGAAACAGTGAGTTTCACTAAACTTTATTTCTAACCTCAAGCAAAATACCATAACACACATCCAGTCATACACTTTCATATTCTCCTGTTTCCAGAAAATCTGTAGCTTCAATTGCTCTGTAAAAAGTTTTAATCTTCACATCTCCATGGAACAAGTTGAGGCTCATGGACAGAACAACACATTAGTACCAATAGTACCCCTCTGTTAATGAAAGAAAAACCCACAATGGTCACAGAAATAACTTGAATCTGACAAAAGTAATAAATAATAATTCCATGAAAATTAACCAATGAAAATCAGACATTGCTTTTGAATTGTGGTCCAACAGAATTATTTTTAAAAACAAACTCATGAAACAGGCCTGGACAAAAATGATGGTACCCCTAGAAAAGATTGAAACTAATTTCACCATGGGAACATGTTCATCCAAGCTGTGTCTGTAGTGACTGTAGTGTAAAGACTTGGAAATATTTGAGTGATTTTCACAGATGGCAAAACATAAAATTAAAGCCATGACAAACCCAGGATAAGGGTTCCATGGCTGATCATGTGTAGCAAAGCATTGTGGGAGCACTAGGTGTACTGTATATGTTTAAGGGCTCATCTATATTAGTGACATTGAATGAAAGTGACAAATCATTAAAAGCGTGGATATAATTACTTTCAGGTGCTTTCTGACCGTTGACCTTCTCTTCCAGGCGTTATGAGAGCGTGGTGACAAAGTTGTACTCAGGGAATCAGTGCTGTTTGTGCAGCATGAGGTTCACAGCAGCTCAGACCGACATGTACGCTGACCATCTAGACTGGCACTTCAGACAGAACCATGCAGGAAAGGTCGCCAGCAAGAAGGTCACGCACCGACGCTGGTACTACAGCCTCACGGTGAGAATTAAACTCAAATGCTTAGCACCAACTTATCTATACCACTGACAATAAGAATAGAACATAGACATCATACATTACAGTAACAGTTCAGCATATGCTCATCACTTTACTCAGACTCTTAAAAATGACTTTAAATCTTAGTACAGAAAGTCACATTCACTTCACTGCAGTTTATGAAGTTGAACGTGGCTCAGTTGTGATGGTTTCTCACTCAGTCGGCAGCTTTTTAACGTCATCTGTGTTAAATTTTAGGACTGGATTGAGTTTGAGGAAATTGCCGATCTGGAGGAGCGAGCCAAAAGTCAGTTCTTTGAGAAAGAGAATGAGGAGGAGGTCCAGAAGAACCAGGCAGCTGCAAAGGAGAAGGAGTTCCAGAGCGTCAGAGCCACCAAGGACCAAGTGGGCGAGGTGAGACGCAAGACACAACATGTAACCAACTCAGCTGTGATAGGACTGACATGGGAAGAAAAGGACAACAGGAAAGCCTTAGATTTCTGTCGCTTTTAGATGCTGATATGAAAAAAAAATGTAAACATTTTAAATTGGAGAAGGTACTTCACAGATTTATGTTAAGAGTGCTTTGTATTTTAACTTTCAGGATGATCGATCTTTATTTTAGATTAAAACCAATGCCAAAATGATTAATGAATATTTAAAAATGTTCATCTTATTATTGTGTTAGGGTGTCTTATTACATGACACTTCATGGGTTAATGTTTGTTTCTTGTGCTGTGCAGTCATGTGAGATCTGTCAAGAGCCGTTTGAAACGTACTGGGTTGAGGAGGAGGAGGATTGGTTCCTGAAAAATGCCATAAGGGTCGATGACAAGGTAGAGAACACAAGACATAAAATGTTCTCACTTTTAATGCCGTTTTCTGCTCTATACATTTAGTTTAACAAAAGATCTGCATTATGTCAAAAGAGTTTCAGCGTAGTTAACTGATATTTCTTCCAAAGTAAACATCCTTTTAATCAGTCTGACAGCAGGATAATGCGGTTTGTACATTAAAGTTTATGGTCCAGAGTTTATAGACTGTTTATGGACACTGGTTTAAAGTGGGGTCATTATGATGATGTTTTAAATTATTTCATGTCTAAAAACATTTAGACTCCTCTTGGTTTAGTTACAGATAACTAGTGTTTACACATATGTTTACTTAGTTTAATTTATTGATTTTTGTTAATTTGTGTTAATCAACCTTCACTGTTCTTGATATGACAAAATGTAAATGATTTTTTTTTTTTTGTGCAGAACTTTCATCCTTCCTGTTTTGAGGATTATAAGAAAGTGAGTAACTGAAAAGTTATAAAATTATAATAATGATGGTAATGTTAATGCAAAGATAAATATTAATAATAATATTTTTGTTTTTCTGTAGACTTCTTCATATCTGGATGTCACTCCATCTCCCAACAAGCTATTCACTGAACATCCACTGAGCTTTTTAAAGACGGAAGAAGACGACTCGTCCTCCTGTGCTGTTGCTGCCGCCGCCACCTCTGCCTCCGTTAAACAGGAAGTGGAGGGTGAGAGCGGTGAGCTGCTGAACGTGAAACAGGAGGAAGAGCGAGAGGCAGTAACGGACAGCAGCGTCGCCGTGACGACTGCTGCAGACTGACGCTAAGATAGCGTCACTTTTTCTTTTTTTGAGGAAAAAGTGTTTTTAGCGCATGGAGGCCGGGCCTCTGTGCATAAACATAAATACATTTTGGTATTTGGATTCTGCCTGAAACCTTCAGGTCCTGATTTGTGTCTGAAATGTTTTGTTTGTTTGAGTCAAAGCTGTAAATGATTTAATTTATACATTAAAGTATATTTGGTATCTCTGGTGTTTAACCCTGGTTTACTTTAACTGCGGATGCCTGTTACTCTGTACAGAGTTGATTAATTATTGATTGGTTTATGGGTAGCTGCAGGTGTGAGTGCATTAAAGGTAAGCATCTCCTGGTTGGACGACTCACCTGCTGACTCGGGACGTTTCTGCGGAGCTTTGAAGAATTTTATTTGTAATTCAGCTGATCGTCAATAAAAGAATCTGAAACGTGTTTGTGTGAATTTTGAGACTCAGTTCTGTTGTTATTTAGGTTTCACAGCTTAAAATAAAGTTCAGTGGGTTTAAATGAGTCGCTCTTGTGTTGTTATTTTGTCGCTGGTATTTTTTTTTCCTAAAATTTAATTTTTCAGACTTGGAGAAAAAATCAAGAATGTTTAAACTCTGTTTACTCCATTGGGTTTAGCTTTTTTTTTTCTCCAAAGATAATTTGGAATTTTTAATATTACATCATTGCGGAAAACATTTCCAGTTTTGCCAGTAAGAGAACCTTGTGAAATGTCAATGGAGAAGGAGCTTGTTCAGTTGCAGTAACTATATAGGAGAAGCAGTTCTAGTGTTACTGCAGTAATAGTTAACAGTTTAGCTTGTGTATTAATTTACTACACAATGAAACATACAACTCTGTTCATGTCAGTGAAGTGTGGTCAAAATATCCTCACTTGAAAAGCTTTAAAATTTTGTCAAAATGTGTAAATTATCTACCATCAGATAGTAGTAACCTATGCGAAGATTATTGATCCAGTATTCATACTAAACCCTTTAAATGAAGAAGAGAAGGTGAATAAAATTATTCCACAGCAAATCATCAGCCACTCAGAATGAATGAGAAGTTTAATAAACAAAAATAGATTTGAAATGAGTACAAATGATCTATAAATCAATTTTTCACAATGTGATGAGGATCATGATGGCCTTAACATAGATGCATTTGCTTGATTATCAACACTTTACCATTAAACGGGAAAATAAATGTTCGTCGACCATTAGAAAGGTTATAAAATATCAGAGAAATGTGTTTTTTCCCCCACTGTAAACTGTCTTCCTCATTTATGAAAATACTTGCTTTCCCTGTAATATGTTAAAACTTCGGTTCATGTTAACAGTCAATTAATGGATCTTCAAGAAAATCAATTAACAACACAGTTTGTTAACCGGGGAGTTTCAACATAAATGACAAAAAAAGCGTATATACACTACTCACACTAAGTTCTGGATATTGTGAGGTCCTCAGTGGATTTGATACATAAGGTGTTTGTTTCACTTCAGTGATTTTTGAGATATGGAGGCAGTTGTATTATGGTGATAGACACACCTCATTTTGTATTTTCCACCTAATGCTCTCACTGTGTACAGAGTGGCTTACATATTGGGGCCAATACCAAAAAATACAAAAAGACAACCCTTTTCAATGTGGCATCAATTTCAACATTCTGGG
>JAPQRP010000007.1:7951034-7963449 GCA_037367295.1 Apogon hyalosoma | reverse complement strand
GTTTACCAGAAGTGAGGGCTACTAGGGTTTACACACAAACCATTCACAACCGACTTCAGCGCTTTGGCTTGAATGACAGATGACTGTTGCAGGTGACTCCACTGACACCAAGACACCGCCGTGACCGTTTGGAGTGGGCACCAGACCACATGACCTGGACAATGCAGCAGTGGTCTACCGTCCTGTTCACTGAAGAGTGTGGGGTCACCTTGCACAGAGATGGTCATCAGCGATGGTGGAGAAGGAAAGGTGAGCGATACGCCCAGGTCAACATGGTCCCAGGGTTGGCTTTGGTAGAGGAGGTGCACCAGTCTGGGCAGGCATCACCAGTCAGCCAAAACAGATTTGGTGATTGTAGAAGGTTCAGTCACTGCACGTTCTTACCTCAGAGACATCATAGAACCCATCATCATCCCCCAGTTCCACCAGCACACCCTTAACTTTCTGTTCATGGATGAGAATGCTCCAACACATGGTGCCAGGATTGTCACAGCTCGACTTCAGGAAGTCGGAGTGCCTCACATGGTATGGCCAGCAATGTCCTCCGACCTGAACCCCATAAAGCAGGTTTGGGACCAGCTGAAGCAGCCACTGGATGGTAGTACCCCACCCCCACGTGACCTGGCAGAACTGCGTGTAGCACTTGTGGAGCAGTGGAACGCATTGGCTCAGAACAACATCATGAGGCCAATGAGGAGCAGGAGA
Source organism: Apogon hyalosoma (assembly GCA_037367295.1). Classification (NCBI taxonomy): domain Eukaryota; kingdom Metazoa; phylum Chordata; class Actinopteri; order Kurtiformes; family Apogonidae; genus Apogon; species Apogon hyalosoma. The sequence goes on along the minus strand of JAPQRP010000007.1, from coordinate 7,962,744 downwards.
CATCGCAGTCATAATGGTGGAAACACCCGCTACTGACTGTCAACTTTGGTTACTTGGGGCTATCTTCGTTATTGTCTAAATTATTGGGGTAATAAATATTGAACTAATGAAAATGGTGTTTCTTCTCGTTCATTAATAGTAATATCAAAGGGAACTATTACCTATTTCATTAAAATTCAGACCAAATAGGAAAAGCACTCATGTAAATAACAATATCCCTAACTTATTGTGAGTAGTGTAATTTAAAAAGTGAGGTAAAATGAGTAATATACATAAAATAAATCAAATACCTAAATAAATGCATATACATAGATTATTAATGTATAGAATTACATAAAGACAATACTGATAACAATGCAGCAATACTCATATCATCCAGTATTTGTTCCTAACGTTTGTTTAGATAATTGTTCCACAAAATTTATAAAATGTTATACACAAATCACTTACAATATCTATAAACAAAGAGGAGACCATTGCAGTATACACACATGATCAAAACTTTAAGACCAGTTGAAAAACTTTATGAATTTCCATTTGGCACTGTTGGATCTTAAGAAGGTTCTTAGTAGTTTCAAAATGCAAAAAGAAGAAATGGTAGTGAGACAAAAAATACATAATTAAGTAGCAATTTATTGAAAACAACAATTAAACTGAAACAGGCTGTTCATCAGCCAATTAAAAGTTTAAGACCACAGCCTTTAAAAACCAAAATCTGCACAAAAAAGTGGGTTCAATGTCATTTTCCATCAGGTATTCACACTGTCATGACCTGATGGCAAAGGCTAAAACCCTTTCTCTCTACTCAACTCTACTTTGAACCTTCTTAAGATCCAACAGTGCAAAATGTAAATTCTTGCAATTTTTCAACTGGTCTTAAAATTTTGATCAGCAGTGTATGTTTTCAAGTATTGTAATATATGTTTGTTTTGGTTTTTTAAAAATATTTTTTTTCTGTACATATTGTAAAGACAACTTCAAATTAAAGTTTGAGAGCTTACAAAGAAAATCTGACTTCAATATGATAAAGATAAAAATAACCTAAATGTCCTTCAGTGGAACCATTTTCTTCACTTCCATAAACGGTAAACTCCCAGAGCGATGGCGAGGCAGGAGAACATTGTCGCTGTGAAGAAACGCACACAAAAAAAACCTTCAAACACTCAAAATATTTACTCATTAATTAAAATACTGCAAATGTAAAACAGATCTTCCTGTTTAGGATGAAATTTGTCCATTGGTGAGTCACATGGTTCAGGTACCTGCCAGGTAACGCACTGTCTCCAGTTTCAGTGACTCCAACAGAGTTTTGAGCGACGCCACCTGCAGATCGATCTTCTTGCTGATCTCTATGTTGTCGTTTTCAAGGTCGGCTTTCTGACATCACACACACCAATCAAAGTCAAATACCAACATGTACAGAACATGAGAATTTCCAAATCTGCATTTAATAACTTTAAAGTCTTTAAAAAGGTATTAAATTATATATGGCAGGTTTTAAGTTATGTTGCCATAAACTTGTTCGCTGTATTGTGTTTAAATGTGTCTGGGAATGTCCAAGCTGCAAAGAAAGTTATGTTTGTCTATTATCCCGACAATTTATATTGAAATTAGGAACCAGTTATTGATAATTTTGCAGCCACCAGTGAGAAATGATCACAGAACATTCATCCTAACGCATCGCACGAGAAAGCTGTCTCGCAAGCAAAAAGTAAGCATGGGGTTGTGCAAATGTATCAAGTGGTGCCAGGCACAACAAACCCCGCCCCTTGCATGTATTTGACCATTTATTAAGTAAATGGGAGGATTTAAAAAAAAATCATAAAAATTTTGAACTTTGACCTACCTTTCCCAAAATGTAATAACATCTATTCTAGGGGACCGGCAATCTATAACCCAATATGGTATGAATTGAATTGACTTGTTTTGCTGCTAAAGTGTTCACAAATAAACAAACAAACCGAACCAAAAACAATAGCCCTTGCCTCCCCCTTCGGGGGGCAGGGTGATAATGCCTGGTTGGAGAAAAGATCATTCATTCTCCACCTGGTTGAAACAAGTGGAAGGGAACGGCTGTGAAATGGGCATTAAATTCTGTTCTAGTCTTAAAAAAGTCTTAAATGTAAGTTGTTGAAACCTGTAGGAACCCTGATGAGCAGACCAGTCCTTTAAGTAGACCTGTTTACCTTGGCGTGGAACTCTGTGCTGGCCTCCAACAACTTCCTCTCCTGTTCAGTAAACTGATAAAGAAAAAAAAACATAATGAGCACAATCTACTGCAGGAATATATTTAATCACCATCATCATCTTCGTCTCTCACCATGTCAGAGATCCTGCTGCTCTCCAGGTTGATGTCCAGTTTAGTTTCTGCTCTGACTTTCTGACTCTCCTCCTGAAACAAAACCCATCACAGCTCTTCTTTAAGTCAAATACTGACAAACTGGTGAGAATTTAATGTCCTAAGGTTTTTTTTTTCTTTTAAATCAATCACTACTAAGTGAGAGAACAGCATGAACAGATTAAGATGCAAAGACAATGATCATGCTTATGTTCTGTTCTAAAAATAGGCCAACTGGTGGAAACTTTTCTCAAAATCATTCCATTTTTTTCCCTCAAGCCATGAAGAGGCTCCATGTTTCTGTTGGTATCATGTGCATTTTAGCACTCTACACCTCCTGACATTTATTTCATTTCCAGGTTAAAGATTTAAGGGAAGTCTAATTTTTCATGATTGCTATACCCATACACTAATTAATTATTATATAACTGCATTAACCCTTTAAATACCAATGTCACAATACTGCAACAAGCAACATATCTGAATGAAACAGACCATAGCTCCAGATAAGAGTTGCCAAATCTTTTTATCACCTCCCACTAATAAATGGCAAACATGTCCTTTCAGTCCTAACATCATTTCAGGGCATGTTTCTATTCAAAGTGAAGAAGAAAATCCAGTTTGAAAGGCTGGTCCTGAGCTACTTTAGTAAGTAAGTAAAGTTTATTTAGTTTTAGTTTTAATGGATAAGGACAGATTTGGCTACTCTACTGCTTGGCTAAAAAGCTACTAAAACTTACTACATTTTACTTTCTACTAATGTTTAAGTTAATTCATTTTAAGGATAAGATAAAATAAAAAAAAAACAAAAACACAAAGAAAACTTCCATGTAAATATCTTCAAAGTTCAGTAATACTAAAAGTTATGCAATCCAGTATGGCTGCTGCCCTGTGTCTTCACAATATGCAAATTAGATCAGTAAATTTACTCACATCATAAACTTTGGGTCATACCCAATATTTTTCTCTGTTAGAGTCTGCCTTTATCTCTAACCACTTCCAAGCTACAGCTATTTGAAATCTTGATATCAAAATGTAATATTTTTTCAAAAAAAAAAAAAACCTCACCTAAAGGGTTAATAAATAAAGGCTTAATAATTAAGGGAATTTTAGAATTGCAAGGTTCTGTGGTTGTGTTATTTGTGGGTACATTATTTCCATCCATCCATTATCTGCCACTTATCCGGGGCTGGATCACGAGGGCATCAGTCTAAGCAGGGCTGCCCAGACTTCCCTCTCCCCAGACTCCTCCTCCAGTTCTTCCGGGGGGATCCCGAGGTGTTCCCAGTCCAGCCGAGAGACATAGTCTCTCCAGCGTGTCCTAGGTCTTCCCCGAGGCCTCCTCCCAGTAGGACATGCCCGGAACACCTCAAACATTATTTCCACACTCTTAAATCTGTACTCAAATGTAGACTTGTTGGATATGCCCTCAAAGTTAAGAAATCACACCCATCTGTCAGAATATTTTCAACCCCTTACCTCAGATCTATACTTAGGCGACAACATATGTGTCTCCAAAATGTCACATGCACAAACCACAGACTTTAAGCCTATGAATACTACAAAACAACAGAGAAATGTGTTTTCTCTCCCAGATCTGAAAGGACCAGCCCTGGTTCTCAAACACATCAACTGGGCAGAACTGTTTTCTTGTGTGGCGTTTGGCATCTATTGTGTGATTGGTCAGAAATTCAAAGTGGGTGTGGTTAATGCAGAAAATGGAGGACCTCCCAGGAGTTCGGCACTTCTGACTTGACCAGAACTAACTTTGTTCTTACAACCTCGAGAAAATGAATCAATTTCTTTGTTCTTGCAGAGCATATACAGGCGTTCACTATCACCAGAAATTTTTAAAAGAATGTTTCCTGGAAGAAGTGAATTACACCAGAAATATGCACAAATACTATACACTTTTTTATTTGATCAGAACAGGATCTAACACTATATCACAAAATTTTCCTCTGTAAATTTTGTAAAATTTAAATTATGTTTTACAGACAGTACAGTTTAAGATTCTGCTCAAATGTTCATTGTGTTCAACAATGTTCATATTCAATTTGTTCATAACTAACATCATAACATTAATTTTGTACAATCCCACCAAAAGAACTAACATCTGCTTCTCAGACAGTAAAAAATGCTTTTAGGATGCTTCAAATGACCATTATTTAATAAAATAGCGTTAAATAATAATAAATAAAATATAAACAAAAAACAAAAAAGAACCTCTGCCATATTTGCATTTGAGTAAATACTTAAAAATATTGATACAGTATTTCTTAATATCGATACAGTATCGTGAAATGAAATATCGCGATATATTGCAGAACCGATATTTTCTTACACCCCTAGTCCAGGGTGAACCCTGTCTTCATCTGAAATGTAGCTGGGATAGGTTCCAGCACCCCCGTGACCCCACTCATGGATAAAGTGGTTCAGAAGATAAATGAACGAAGGTTCCACATAAATAATTAGATCAAGTTGTAGATTACCTCTGCATTCGATCACTTGAAAAATGGCACCGAGCTCCATATGTGAATTCTCTTATTTGACCAACAGATATGACAATTCCTTAGAGACCACACATTTTCCATTTTTTACTATTTTTGGGCCTATCATAGAAAAATCCACTGTTAAGTTGCATCACAAACATGTCCTAATTCTTAACACACTGCAGAAACAGAAGCTCCTCACCTTCAGCCTGTTTTGTAGCTGCTCCAGTTCTCTCTTCATTTTCTGCAGGAACAGAAAACAGAAAGGTTTGAACCAAAATGACCAACAGGATTATCTCATTTTAAGCCAAGTTACTCAATGTGTTAGCTACGTTAGCATCAAGTTTAAGGATGTATTTCTGCTCAATTGGCATTATCTGAACAACTAAAGTTATTTAGTTAAAAACTTTTAAACAACTTTTTGCATTGTAAAACATACCAAATTCAACTGTGCTAATTAGACTAACTTAGAGAGTTTATTTTCTATTTATTGCTAAGTTTGTTCATTAGTCCTGTTATCCTGTGTTAAAATTCTTTAAGCAATAAATATGTTATTTATAATATTAAACCAAAATAGCAATAAGACATATTTCAGATTAAATTTCATAGTAAACAGTAGGATCTGGTTCACAAATAGTCTAAGGATCAGCTTTAGGCTTCAATCAAGATACTCTGAAAAATAACAAACGTACATGCTTAAATCTATTTGAGGACGGCAGTGGTTTAAGTGTTAAAAGGGACATAAAGGTCAGAACCACACTTATAATAGAAAATCCATTCAATAGTTGTTGATGTAGAGTCCAAGTCACAAATCTGAGCCTCAACATGACACTAAAGAGAAAGTCAGACAGTCACATGGATCTGCAGAATTCTCCCTACTGGAAACAGTAGTATTTGTACCACATGTCTTGCAAGATCTTTGGGTGTTTTTTGAGATATTTCAGTCTGTTGGAAGAGGTTTAATATGTAATCTACCGTGTTCTCAGATCGCAGGTTGGCAAACTCGCTCTTCTCCAGGATCACCATGTCCTTCCTAATGGAGTCCAGATGAGCCATCATCTGCTGCAGAGCAATTTCCTGAGGAAAAAACAAACAGCACAAGGAGTGAGGCAGAATGAAAACTCAAAGATCAAGAGTCATCTACAATTGTTTTGTACTAGGGTTATTATCACAAAAGTTAACCCAAACACAATCCCCAGAATGATTTAATCAAAAACTACTAATTATAGCTCGGTAAGGTGTTCCAACTTCTGTGTACCTAAAATTACATAAAACTAAAGGAACAAAACAGATGTGGACAAGAGCCAGGAATCAAACCAACAACTTTTTGGTTTGTTGATGACTTGGTCTACCTCCTGAAACAGAGCCACCCTCAGTGACAGCTTTTATACTAAAGTAGAAAAATTAAACTGAAACTAAAATTAATGAAAATGAAAGGGAAGTTCAAATAATATAAAATTGGAAATAGATAGTTTTTATATACTCATGCCACTATTATACTTGTTTAAGGCAATGACTTTTATCCATGTTTTCTAAATTTCTAAATGTGTTTACTAAATTGTCATGACATCAGCTAATGTTTAATCTGTGTCTTACCTGATGAGATTTAGTCACCATGTCTTTGTAAACAATGTCCATATTCGCCGTCGTCAAACTGACCAAAGCCGAAACGATGAGCTCTGCCTGATGCTTTTCAAACCCTGAAGAAGAAAATTAGATAAAAGAAATTTGTATAACACCTCAAACTTCCCAAGACACCACTGAAATGTGAGTGAAAATGAAGCTACAGGTTGGGAACACAACTTCATGATTCAATGAGGTCCTTTTCATAGGCTTGAATATTTGGATGCTGTTTTTGAAGTCCAGCATCCATCTCCGGTGTTCGGTTCAAAAAGTGTAGCATTTTTTGTGCTGCATGATTACATCATGTACACAGTCATTGTAAAGATGGCAAAATTTGCACTAGCCAATGTGACAAGACATGAACACGCATTTTCAACTGAAGTGGACTAAAATCTCCTATGAAGTAAAGCATAAATAACACTTTGTTCACATTATGTGGGGAACCACAGGGTTCAGTCCTGGGTCTCTTCCTGTTGTGCAATAAACCTCATTCTTAGATCAAATATGTGATGTGGCCTTGAGAAATACAACACATATAACTTTTCAGGTATTTGTTCTATCTCACCGCTTTTCTCCAGCTCTGTCACCATGGCATGGGAGTCAAAAGTGAGTTTCCGCTGCTCCAAAGGCATCAGTTCCACTCTCCTTAGGTCAAACGTCATCACGGGGATTCCCATGTGGAAATCTGTGTTGATAATTACAGTAATTTGACAAAAATGTACATTTTAAATGTACAAATAGTGGAGCATAAGAGTCCAATTAATGGAGAAATCACAGACAAACGATGCAAGTAATAATGATAATCTGCAATTCATGAACAACGTTTACTTCTAGATGCAAAGATTTTCTCCCATTTTCCATATAAAGTTCATATACATTCCTACATCTGAGCTATTGTTTCCTGCTGTGACAATAGAAACCGAGACTTAAACATAAATAACATACCGTAAATAGAAAAGCAATCAAAAAGTGTTTCTTTCTATGATATAAGCACCACCAACTTGTGTTGCAACTGTGTTTACATCACTGACCAAATAAATATTTTACTCAGTTACATTGTGTTCGTATTTGCTCATTGTACATTGTTCCTGTATTATTATTATTATGAAATGTAACTCCTTGTTTGAGTTGTGCCTGTTTGAAAAAGCATGCATTGCGGTCAGAGTTTACCTCATCTCTTCCTGTTTTTGTTTTGTTTTGTTTTAAATATTACGGTGTTGCTCTAACTATCCCATTCCATCTGATCGTTTCACTCACCTCTCCACGCGCTGACCCACCGTCTGGTGAAACTCCTCAGCAGCGCGTTCATCCTGGAAAATGGAGGCGTTAAAAACGACTAACAGTGAAGTTTAAATATGACAGAGTGTCCTAGTGTTTGAACACAGACAAACAGATATGTCGTCTGACAGTAGTCTCACACGTCCAGATATGTTTAACGGAACGGTCTTATCCTGTGTCTACTCTCAACAAAGTTTGACGATAACCGGAGGCAGTAACACAAAGATCAGCCTGTTCTCATGCTGCCTTCAGGGACTGTTGGAATCCAAACCACCACTTCACCACGAGGTTCGGGAGGGGGGGATTTAGGGAATACGCATCCATTTCCGTTTTGTATTCTAAATCTGTCCATTTTCCTGCTTATTATTTCGTGTTTGACCTCGCGGTACTGTACATAAAGTATACTGAATCTCCACTGTCTGCATTAGATCAGCTACATGCACGCATGAAGTGACAACATGGATGAACTGATTACACGGATAGTCACACGTTATGACATGTTCATTGTAATTATTGTTATTTATTTGGCATTAACAGTGTCAAAATAAGTGAAAGTGAGCATAAATGTGTAAACAAATAAATAACCTGGGCAAATGAGAACCCACACAGACACAAATAAATAAATGCTCATATATTTACATCCGTATCCACACATATTCTGACAACAAAGACTGTAAATCACCGTTGTTAATAGTAACACAATCGGGTTCAACTGATTAAAAAACACAGAACAATTTCAGATTTAATTACGTTATTAACTATTCCGCATTACTATTGAATAACTGAACATGCCAGTCAGTTCAATTATGTCCAAAAAGTCAACATTGCTTCAAAAGCATTAGGTGATTAATTTCCGAGGAGACTTGAAGGCATCTCAATGCTTACTTAAAGTCTGTTTTTAAATGTAATTTAATTTTTTTAGTGTTAAAGTGTGGGTTATTATGATTACTTACTATTATAACTTATTTTTTATTTGTATTTGTTAGTTCTGGTATTGGGTTTAAGCAGGTACAAGACTTTGCTGACCTTATTTTTCATTCTTGTAAAGTCTTATTTTCAATCTCAGTGACGTCACAGTAATGGCGGCGCCCGTAGTGGAGAGTTGGAGCTGGTTTCCGGCGTTAGCACTCGGGGTTTCTTTCCTAAAATGTCTTTTTATCAATGCATAGTGAGTGGCACTGCTTTATATATTTCGTTTACAATATTCATTCTGAGTGGTGCAGTTGAGTGAACTAAACGAAAGTTTAAAACCTGACAGGCCGACAGTTAGCATCCGGTAACATCAGCTAACTAATAAACAAACTGTGGTTAGATATTAAATAAACTGAAGTGACGTGAGGTGTCCGAGCCGTATATGGTCACTAGTGTATACAGTATGTGTGTGCAGTTAATTATAGTTCACATTAAGTTTAATATGGCATTTAAGTAATTGAACTCGAAGCTAACACGTTAGCTATTGAAACTAAACTGCCTCAAGATGGCGCTGTTCGTCATTCGACAATCGTTCTGTCTTGGAAGTTTTCGTCGTTTAGTTAATCTGTGCCTTCAAAATAAAATAATCACAATGCTTTATTGTGTTATTCAAGGTTATCTGTTATCGTAGTGTACATGTAAGCCTTACATATCAAATGACAGGCTTCCAAACAGTTGCCAGAGCCATAGATCATGTTGTATTTTTTCACAGCTTTTTTCATGTTGTTTTGAATCTTCATAACTGATTATGCTATGACAGAGTTGTTTGATATAAAAGAAAAAAGTCATTGTGATTATTGTGGGCAGTACTGAGATTTCTTTAGTTATCAAGAAAAATGCTGTACACTTATTTGAAATGTGCATTTTTACACAATTTTGTATCATGTTTACAAGCCATTTGCTCAGATTCATGTATCAAACTCTGAAGTTAGAGTTTTCTGTTGATTTTTCTGTCTGTTATTTGTTTGTACAGTCATTCTACAGATTTCGAGGTCCACAGGAACTGGCTCGCCATCACTCACAGCCTTCCAGTGTCCAGATGGTACCATGAGGTCAGTATGACAGAGGTCTCAGTCTGTTTACAGAATTATGCCTGAATATTGTGACAGACTTTCTTAAGGTAGTGTTGGGACAGGATGGTTTGGTCAGCCATGTACATGTGATGAAGTATGCAGTGGTATAAAAATCACAAAATTCCCACTAAAGAAAACACCACATTAAAAGTTGTGTGTTTTTCTTTCTTTGTCTTTTGGATCATAGAGTTTTTGTAAAATTGATATTGATTTTTGATTTTGCATGAAGCTCACTGATTCAGTGCAGATAAAGTGTTGCTATTCTTGTCATTGTCAGTTAGAAAGTTTACTCATTTTAATTTAAAATCCTTGAAAAAAGCAAACTTTCTTGGTGCCAACTGTTGTTTTAAAAGACTGATAGAATGTTGAATAAGAATATTTGATGGTCATTTTAAAATCTACAAATTAAATTTTCCTGCTGCACAGCATTTATAACTAACTTGATTTACCTTTCTACTTTTGTATCACAGAAAATAAAATATTTTTATTATTTTATAAATTATATACATCTAAAATATTTCATTTCTGACCATTAAGAACTCCCCTAAAAGCCGTGTGATAGTCCTTACACTGCTGTGTCATTTCAGAACACATCGGAGTGGACTCTGGACTACCCTCCACTGTTCGCGTGGTTCGAGTTCGGTCTGTCTCACGTTGCTCAGACCTTTGACAGGAACATGTTGCAGGTGGAGAACCTGAACTACGCCAGTCCAAACACTGTGCTCTTCCAGAGACTTTCCGTCATCTTTACTGATGTAGTGTTTATATTGGCAGCCAGAGAGTGAGTCTGATCTCTGATGGCTTAATGATCACAAATCATCCCCACCATTATTACCTGTAATCACCTGTGGGGAAAGTGGGTTTTATGTGTTGCTGTGTCTCCTCCAGGTGCTGCAGGTGTGTTCAAGAGCATAAAGGCTCTCGGGACATCCTAAACCAGCCACCCTTCATTCTTGCAGTTTTGTTGCTCTGGAACTTTGGCCTCCTTATTGTCGACCGTATCCTTCAGCTTTGACATCAAAAAGACCCCTATCAATCATATGAAATTTGTTCATTTATCCATTTAATGTTGATTTGTTCTTCACTTCTTTATTTTCAGTAACAAAAACAAAAATTATTTTTCAGTGACTTTTACAGGGTTCCCGCAGGGTCTTAAAGTCTTAAAAGTCTTGAATTTACAAATCTGTATTTAATACCTTAAAAAGTTTTTTAAAAGGTATTAAATTTGATATGTTAGTTCTTAAGTTATGTTGCCATAAAAGTGTTGTGTTTAAATGTGTCTGGAAAATGTCCAGTCTACAAGAAAGTAACATTAGTTTATTCAGTTCCACCTGTTCCAAATTGAAAATTTATATTGAAATTAGGGACAGATTATCACTAACTTTGGAGCCCTGGTGAGAGATGACACGGAATGGTGGGAATCAAGGTGTTGCCTTAAATAAATAAATTAAATTCTGTCTTAGTAGTCTTAAAAAGGTCTTAAAAAGTCTTAAATTTAGCTTGTAGAAACCTGTAGGAACCCTGTTTTTAGCTGACGCTTCAGATGGGACTTTGTGGAAATAGTTAAACAGAGGCCTTTTTTCCCATGAGCCCTATGCCTTTAAAATGTCAGCAGCCTGACAGAAGGTGATAAGACATACTGTGAAATAGGCTGCTAATTTGTGACAAAACATCAGGGGAATTTTATTAACGGAATATGATCATTGTTCTTTGACTTTTGATGTTAGATATTCATTTCCAGTACAACGGCTTTCTGTTTGGTTTCCTTCTCCTTTCTGTGGCAAAACACCTGCAGGTATGAACAGTCAAGTTATAATTTAATAACAATGAATGTTCATGTCATATGAATGTAGTAGCATTAATCTAATGGTTGTAATGTGTATATATATATATATATATATATATATATATATATATACACACACACAAATATA
>JAPQRP010000007.1:7932191-7949890 GCA_037367295.1 Apogon hyalosoma | reverse complement strand
AGCCCAAAAATAAAAAATATCCTCAACTTTTTGTTCGCAGTGTAGATAGATAGATAGATATTTGTTGTCTTTTGTTCACACATTCAAAAACACACTAACAGATAAAATCAAGTGGAACAGTTGAAATAACTGAAAGCACAGTGCAGTCTATTTTGTATTATTAAGAACAGTTTTTGCAGATGGGATGAAAGGTTTTTTCTCAACGTTTTTCCTGGCCAGTGAGTTCTGTAGCGTCTCCCCGATGGCAGCAGCATGAAGGAGTGGTGGAGGGGTCCTCAGTAATGAGGGTGGCTTTCCTCATCACTGAGCATCTGTATAGTTCACACTTAGAGGGTTGGACTATTTGAGTAATTTATTGGTCTGATTTATTATTTAGGACAGTTTTGTTTTGTGTTTGGTGGTGAGAAAGTTGAACCAGGTTGAAATGTTATAGGTGAGGATGGATTCAATGAGTGACTTATAAACAAGGGTTAAAATGTCTTTAATATCCACTGGCCTTATGGGAATCAATACATTTCATAGTTACATTTATATTCTAAGGACATTAAAGTGAAAATTTGCTCTTATGTGTTGTTATCAGATGGTTCCATCAGCTGGAGGAGCTTCAGTCCGGTTCGTCTGCTCTCTCTCGGCAGTATTGTCATCTCTGTCTGCGCTCTATCTTTTGGCCCCTTCATTGCCATGGTGAGAGGAATCATCATTTGTACATACATTCACTCACCCGCCTTCTCCTCTGGGTGATGAAGTAGAAGACAGGAGCTGATGTGTAGCTACAATAAAAGAATTGCATTACAAAGAAAACAATATCCAAGTATGTTATATATTTTCATTTATTTTAGTGTTTCTTCTGTTACTGTGCTCATTTATGTCATGTTTTGTAAAGGCTCATATGCTCTGCCTTTTTGTGTCATGTGACTAGATCTCTCTGTCTCATTGAGAACTAATAAAGTGTTTGTGGTCTCCAGGGTCAGCTGCCTCAGGTCCTGTCCCGACTGTTTCCCTTCAAACGGGGTCTCTGTCACGCCTACTGGGCCCCAAACTTCTGGGCCCTCTACAACATTCTGGACAAAAGTCTAGCTGTGGTCGGTGAGGAAATGTTACTGCTGGCTAAAGGTTTCACTGGGTCCAGTTTACGCTACATTGTGACCTGATTGTGTCTAAAACATCAGTCAGACCAGATCAGAGTAACACAGAACATGGACTTCAGTCTACTACTAGATTAATGGTCGGTCTTTGACTCCAGTGGCCCAGTTCACACCTCTATTTATGTGTGTTTTTACTGATTTGTGCATAAGCAGTAGATAAATTAACACCAAAGTTCTGTCTCTGTTTGACATCATCACGTTTTCAGTTCTGATTCACAACATCCCGAATGAATATGCTTTCCAATTCAAAGTGGTTCCGGATATTTAAATTGCAGTCTTGTTTGCGTGCTAAAGATATTCTCAGGGAAATGATGCTGTGAATTATATGAGGGGCTATCTAACCTGGTGTATTAGTAAAAATATTAGTGTTTTACATTAAGAATTGCCATCAGCTCAACCTCAGATTTTACTCATCGGTGTAAAAAGGTATACAGTCATATCGGTATGGATCTCAGCTGGTGTGAATCATGCATCATGTCAACATGGTCATAGTTTTCTTTATTTAAGGATCCCCATTAGTCTACCAAAATAGAGACTATTCTTCCTGGGGTCCATTCCCAATATTAAAGTATTACAATTTTTACATTTACAAAGCACATAGAAAAAAAAATACAGTTACATTAATTTAGCATTGTTTCATTATTATAGTTGGTTTCAGTTAGTACAGTCAGTAAACACTATGGACCTGCATTCGTTGTTTGTTTTTTAAATCCTTGAAAGGTTCTGTGTCAGTTGTAGTGATAACGAGAAGTGAAGTTGCTGATTGTAGCCTAAGTTTCAAGTGTGGAGGCTGCCAAAGATTAAGATTAAGTCCCTTGTTATTCAGTGTTTTTTTATGCTTTTTGGCCGTTCTTAGTTACCAATACATTAGCTGCTGACCACACTCTCATGAAGTAGGTGACATAAATGCACCTTAACGCTGGATTCCACAAGCCATAAAACTGGCAAAGGAGAAGTGGATGTTGGTTCTCACAACTACTGATACATGTAAATATAAACAAGTTATTAAGTGATCATAATGAAAATAGAGTTATTATATTTTACTTTTTACATTTATGCAATTACATTCCCCTGAATCCCGGTAAATCTCATACACTGGACCTTTTAAATATTTTCACATTAATCACATAGTTAATCGGCTGATTTTGATAGTAAATATAATGTATGTTCTGTCTTTATGAATCTTTTTTTTTTTTTTTTTTTTCGTAACCCCCTCTTAAGGGGTTCGACTAAAGCTGCTGCAGGAGGCGGAGCTTCCTCGAGCCTCCATGACAGGTGGTTTGGTTCAGGAGTTCCAGCACTCCGTCCTCCCCTCAGTCTCTCCGTCCGTCACACTCGTCTGCACTCTGCTCTCCATCCTGGTGAGTCCCTCCACTTGTCTGTATACGGAGGATTCCCATTGGATGACACTAACCACTTCCTGTCTTCAGCCGGCTGTGGTGTCCATCTGGTGGCGTCCTCGTGGTGCTCGGGGTTTCCTGCGCTGCCTGCTGCTCTGCGCTCTCGGCTCATTCATGTTTGGCTGGCACGTCCATGAAAAGGCCATCCTCATCGCCATCCTGCCCCTCAGGTCAGTTGACCGTCTGCTTTCAGCTTCACTCATCATCTGATTAGCAGACGAATCATGTTTTTATGAGTCAGCGATCCATTCATACCTGGAGATTTTATGACAAATTACAGCTACAGTGTTTACATCCACTTAGATCCTTTCAGATGACTACAGAGAGGCAGCTGTATTTTTAGATTAATTTATTTTATAGTGTAGTGTATAATAAATCTACAATCCTCAAATGAAAATATCAGATTTTTCATAGCTTATTCATAGCTGATAATAGGTCTTTCACTAATTTCCTTATATATTCCCTTAGTTAATTCATTTAGTCCACTGTTAGTTTCTGCTTGTTTACATGGTCACATGTTTCTTGGATTAGGGGGTCCTACTTCATGAAAATTCTGTTATTCATTAAAAACATTGTCTTGTTGAAGCTTGTTGTGCACTGCTAGAGGTTTTGGTGTCCTACTGCAAGAAAAATATAAATTTGACATAATTTTTCACTATTGATACTACCACCCCTGTGTAGAAAACTTGGGAAGAGCAAATGCAGGTAAAAAAAAAAAAAAAAACTTGCTGAAGAGGTCCACTATCGACCAACTGCAACTACTGCACCTTATGTTCATGTCACATTATTAGTATTACCATGTGTGGTGCCCAAAATGGCCTCAGATGCTGCAATTATTAAACTATGTGATGGCACAAAAAAGGCTAGATATGTGATTTCAGAATAATTAGATCATATAAATAGTAAACTATTAATAAAAATAAATAATTATAATGAGAAAATTGTATAATTTCATGAACAGTATACTCAAATGAAATCATACTGAGCTGTGTGAATGTTTGAAGTGACCTAAAGCTGTTTACCTGCATCTCTTCCTGTAGTATCCTGGCGGTTCAGAGCAGAGAGGATGCTGGGATATTTTTAATTCTTTCCACAACTGGACATTACTCTCTGTTCCCGTTGATCTTCACCCCAACAGGTAAACACCAGGCAGAAAATCTTTAATAAGCAAAGGTATTTAAGTAATATCCTATCAGCTTCCCTTGGGTAGGACTGAAAGACAGACACTTTTTAAATAGCATTATTATTATTATTATTTTTTTAATCTTTTATTTTATTACTTTAAATGTCACAAACAGTAAAGTCATCACTTTTTATCTGCTACCACCCTTGTATTTTTGTTTTTCTAACACAAGACACTTTTTGCATAAGAGGCAATTATGAACTGGAAATAAAATAAGCCTATCAAGCATTATATACTTTGAAGTATGAGACTGTCATATATGTATCATGATTTTTGGGAATTTTGCAGAGCTTCCCATTAAATTCACACTGATGCTGATGTTCACCATTTACTCATTCACTGCTCTGAGAAAACTCTACAGGTAAGAGAGACATCACTTCATTGATTTATTTGATTGAAATGTAGCAGGTTCTGTCGTTTTATTAATTGCAATCTGCATATAAACAAATAAAATGAACATGTAGTTATTTAATTCAGTGTGTTTACCATATAAAATAGCGCTTGCAGATTGGACACTTTTGTGTTTACTTTCCCTACATTGATTTTTCAAGTTTAGTATTTCATAAATTGTAATGAAAGATCTTTTGCTTTAATACTCATATTTTTCCATTTAAATCCTGTCCTTTATTCATGGTGAATGCTTTAGTTTGAACAAAGACTCCGTTACCCAGTATACTTTGTGTTATAATTAGATTATCTCTTTCTCTCAGTGGTCAAGGTTTACTGCTTCATCCTCTGGAAGTTATTTACCTGCTGGGTCTGGTTCCCGTATCAGTTGGCTGTGAGATGGTCTTCCCTCTGTCACCATGGCAACAGAGGCTGCCCTTCCTCCCTCTTCTGGCCACCTCAGTGTACTGCGCTCTGGGCGTCTGTTACTGTTTTGTGCGTCTTTATGTCAGTCTGCTACGTTCGGATGAAAAGCCCAAAAAGCTATGAGACTAAAGGTTAGATTCCTAACATCTGGACACATTCACTGAGGGAAAACTGTTTTACATTCCTGACTGAATTTGTAAAAATATTATCTTGGAATAATGACCAAACACAGAAGTTATGATCCACATCAGATTGCGTTTGCTGTAAACAGGTCATTCAGCTGAAAATGGATCTATTCATGTTTCTGCCGTTGCTACAGTCACAAATATGGCTGTACATGGACTCTGATGGGGTGGTTGGGTTTTCCTCTTGTAAAAGACTAGTTTAATGGTCAAAACTGTCAAATGTATACTGAAGACATTTAATAAATAAAGACTTAATGTGTCTGTTTACCAACAAAAATCATCTTAGTTGTGAACTGGAGCTGTGAGAAATGTTCATTTGATCTTAATATCATCTCATATTATACTGAGGTAGAGGCCACATTTAGCTGAGAAAAAACAAGCAACAATGTTGATGGATCATATCCACCATTCTGAGATTACAGCATTAATGACCTTCCACATCAACATCTACAAATATAACTATAGTAAGTGTCCACATCTTAATGAAACCATATCACAATCCTAAAATGAATATTGAAAAGCTGATGCAGGACACAAATCAGGTGCAAAGTACAAACTTTTAGCTGACAAATGTTCCATGCTTTTTATCCATAAACCTCACTCATAGAAATTGCAAAAAAATAAAAGTTTTTAATCTGATTTCCGAACCATACATCAAAGAATCAACGAACGAGTGTCCAAATACATTTAGACGTATAGTCTATATAGGAGAGCCTTCAGAGTGGAAAAGAACCAGTACAACTCAGATAGATCACCCTAAACATCTGTAAAAGCAAAAAAAACATCATCCACCAGAGTATAAATAAGACACAAAGTTTGCTTAAAAACTTTATTGATAAGGCAACACAAAACATGATTGGTTAAAATCACTGCACAGTCTTTTACAGTGAAAAATATTTCTATTGCACAGTAAATCTCAGAGTAAATACTCACCTGCAGACTACAAGTTAGAGGCTTTAAGGTGCACACAGCCTCTTTAACTCTAACTGTAATCATAATCGATATTCACTATTGAGACAAACATTCCTCTGTAGCTCATCTGCCTTTTCCCACGCGTCATCGTATAAAAGTAAAAAGGTTACACCATTCATTAGATTCAGAGACTGACACACAAGACTAACAACATTCAGTGTAACAATAGAATAATAATGTTCAGTTGATTTTCTTCTGTACGGACTCAGTTTAACAGCTGTAACACAATGTGCACCAGGAAAACAACAAAGAGTTTCCAAATGGACCAGAAGTGGGACGGAAAATGGGAAAATTAAACAGTTTGTAAAGGAGCATCCCAGTGTTTTTTACACTAAATCCAATGTGGGTGGGTATGTGATGTCCACACTGTGTTGTGATCATTCAGCAGCTTAGATCATCAGTATTTTGGCCAGTTATTATTAGTAAGTTATTACATTCCATCAAGCACAGTAACATTAAGTGTTGTTCTTAGCTCCTTCTTCTTCTTCTCTGGATTAAGCAGACCTTTGTTTGTTTGTTTAATGGTGGTCGTCTAAATCTATTGCTGCTCTCGAACCACTTTTAGTAGCTGAGAACTGATTCTTTGGATGTCAAAACATAAAGAACTGGTTCAGGATCAGATACCAGCTCTGAACTGGACCTTGAACCGCAACAGTGAGAAAGGAGTTACATAGACCAGTACATGAGCAAATGGATTATAACATCAAGTGATCTGCAGAGGATCAGGTATCCCTCCTTCACAGAAAGTAGTCCCAGATTCAAAGATCAAGCTGACCTGTAGTGAGATTGTGCCTGGTCTGGTTTGACCTGTATTGGCCTGGTTTGGCCTGGATGCTCTTCTGTTGTAACACACTGAATGGCCTGCTGCCAGACAAGCTGAAGGTGCAGATGGAGGATAATTTTGTCTTTGGTTCTTCTCCTCTGTTGTATTGAACTAATTAGAAATGAAAAGTGGGCCTGCACTGACTTTAACTACGTTTCCCAGACTTTTTCATACGTTTCCATCTCCTTCAGTAAAACTAAACCTGGAGTTTTCTTTTGCGTGTGTCCTGCAATTGGCTGCTGACCTCATCCTCTACATGAACTGTCTGTAAAGCTCATCCATTTCAGTTCAGCTGCTGAACCTTTTACAGCATTAAGAGGATCAGACCACAGAGGACAAACTCCCAGCATGCCCTGCTCACACCCACTGCTAGTCTTCATCTAGAGCTGGGAACTCTGGGTAGTCTTTGTAAGTCAAAGAAACGTCACCTGCAAAATTCATAGGACTGAAATCTCACAAAATGTCTCATTCAGCGTGAATCTGCGAGGTCATATTATCACATTACAAGTTAGAAGAAATCAGCTGAGATATTCCCAGAAATATTGCAAATCAGATCTTAGTTCAGAAATTTTGCATCATGTTCTATAGCTGTCATTTCCAAAAAACTGCCCAAAATATTTGGGGTGGAATCATTTAGAATTTTACATAAAAAAAAAACAAAAAACAAAAACAGAATGAACTAGTGACTTTTTTCATAATGAACTGTTGTGGCCATTTTTCAAGCAAAATATTGCAGGTTTCAGCTCCTTCACATGTCAATGTGCTGCTTTTCTGAGTTGTCATAGTGAACTGAACTAAAGTTGACTTTTATTGGTTGAATAAAAATCTGTTTAACATGTCGCTTTTAGCTGAGGGAGCATTATTATTATTTTTTTAGCATTTCATAGATAAAGCAATGGATTTATAGTAATTATGTATAAATTATATTTTTAGCAGTCATAGTTTTGATTGAAATAATTTACATCTGACTAAAGAAAAAATATGTGAGGCAGCTGCTCATCATGAGTTAGCTTAGTTTTGATACCTCTTGAAGCTGTTCTTGGAACATGTACATTTTTGGATGAAAAATGACAGAAGGTCCATAATCAAAAACACTGATGTTTTGAACATTGAGGGAAATTACAAAGCAGCTTAAAATAGAAAAACCTCAGAGTTTTCCCTGAGGAACAGTAACTTTCCAGTCCGATGCTTTTAAATAAGTGAGGTTCAGAACCAAACTTTAGATGTAATTTGTTGTGTTTTCATTATTGTCAGCAAATCCTGTGTGAAGATCAACAGCAGTGATGAATTCATCATATATAATAAAAAGTGACTGGTTTTGAGACAAGTGGAGGTTTGAACATTTTTGGTTGTTTGGTGTTGGACAGAATCCACAGATATCAGGTTTTGTATTTCAGCTATAATCAAATAATTAGTTCATTTTTTAACCCAATATCTGGAGACAAACGGCCAATCACAGCCGGTCACAAAGTTCAGTATCTTCAGCCACACTTCTGCCGATCAGTGGCCATCATGTCCCTTTTTGGGGGCGTGGGCGGGGGGATGATTTCTGTTTCACTCAGTCTTTATCATCCCCGGTGCTCCGACTCGGCCTTCATCCCATCCGACCTTCATCCTTTTCGGCCCTCCACAATGATGATTAAAACCGGCGTCAGATCCATCAGTTTTTTCAGCAGGTCCATGATGTCCTCGTGGTCCTTTGCTCCTTCGATAAACTCCTCCAGGGTCAGCTCCCCTGTGGGGTCAAAAGATGTTCATCTCAGACTTTTTCCACTTAGATTTTTAAACAACTTTATAAAGAACAGAAATCAAACTAGGTTCTGCTCCAAATATAAGATGAAGCCACTGAAAATTAAAATACACACACTCTTAGTTTAGTTTAGAATCAAAAGACCACATGATGAATGAAAAGGAGCAGAAAGAACAATCTTTTATTTTCTGCCCCTTTTTGTCAAAATACTTGTGCATTTACGGTATTAATTTCAAACAGACTACTTATTCACTGCTTTTTGCAACTTTACAAATATTTATGTCAAATTGTCCTGATATTTTATGGAAACATGGCAGGAAACAGGATATAAAATATATTCCAAATCAAAATTAACCAGGCACCATTCTTAATTAAATTAAGAATAGTCCACAGTCTTATTACATCTGAATATATTTGAAAAGTTTGTCATCATATTTTAAAGCAACGTACATGAGATTTTCTGTGAGTTATTGTGTGTCTGTTTGTGTGTAGTTGTTGTGTACCTTCTCCTTTCACGTCAATCCTCTCAAATATAAGTGATACTATCTCCTCTGGGTCGATGTCTCGGTTTCTTGTGATGTCCTGAATGGCCTGGAGGGGAAAAAAAAACACTTATGATAATATGCTGTTCAGCTCCTGCTTGCTGGTTACAATATAAATCATAAACCCCGCCCCTTTTATGTTAGCCAATGGGAATAAACTAAATATTCAATATCCGATAAGGGTCTCCCAAAAGTAGTTTCTGTAATTTCACATCAAGTCATTCTGAGTCAACAAAAATTAGTAACTATCAAGATGTATTTCAGCAATAAATTCAATATCCAATCACAGAGGAAGAAAAAAAAAATTGAAAAGTAAACAGTAATGTAAGGAATCATCAGCAATGAAGGTACAGAACATGGTGCATTTATGAACCGTAAAGTGGACTGGAGGCTCTGACCACAGAAACAGAAAAGTTGATGCCACTTCTTTGGCTGTGACATGTTCTCATATTGGGGAGAACAACAGTGAAGAGTTAGACACAGTAGGTTTGCATTAAATTTGTACAAATAGATGAAACAGGGATAACTAATGGTAAGTCGTCACAAGTGGCAAGATTAATTATACTGTTGAGTATGTTCATGAAAGGGAAATATTGCTTCAGATTTTCTTGAAAATGATCAGACAGTAAGTAGCAAATAAACACAGCATTATATGACTAGTCGCAACCTTTCTTATCAATACTTATTTTTGTAATTATTTTATTTTATTTTATTTTTTTGCAACTTAAATTTTTATTGAGTTTTATGGGCAACAATTATAACAATAACCAAAAAAACCAGAGAATAAATGAGTACAAAAAAAAAAAAATGTGCCCAGGTACTAGCAACAGTCAGTCTATTGATATAATGTAAACATAGTCCATTTATTCCACTTTTTAGCCAGTTGTGGTTCTTCCAGTGTCAGTCTGTGTGTTAATTTTTCCATCAGAAATATTTCTTCAATTGTAGAAATCCACTGGTCCTTTGATGGAATGGTTGCCTTCCCCAGATCCTTTTTATAGTTTTTTTTGCAGCTAATAAGAGTATTTTAACCAAATATTAATCTTTTTTAAGAAGAAGAAGATATAGAACTTCAGGAATCAGTGGAATTGAATAACCCAACACATGGTACAGTACGTCTCCAATCATCTTCCAAAACACAGTAATATACGCACGTTTCCAAAATATATGCGAATGGCCTACAGCGAGTTCACCACATTCACGCCAACACCTTTGGTGCATCTGCAGCTGTTTGCTTTTTAATTTTGGAGTAATAAAAAAACCTTACAAGATTCTTCCAGGTAAATTCCCTCCACAACCGAGAGCAGGTGGTTGTTTGATGAATCCTCCACATATTTAACTAGTCTTCATCGCAAATACTAGTATTCAATTCTTTCTCCCATTTGTCCTTGATTTTTTGTGTCATAATTTTATTATCATTTATTAAATTATTATACAGGGATGTGATAATCTTAAGATTGCTGTCTTTATATACTTCATGATTTGAATAACTGCGCTCTCGTCCCCAGAGGGTTCTTTTTGTAATTTGCTTATGAAATTATCAGAACATATCTTTTGCTCATGAGATTCAAAACACTAGCCAGACAACATGTAGTAAACCATATTTATGATGCTGGTTATACACTTTCTTACACTTGTACACAGTGCTTTAGTTTTTATTATGGTTTTTTATTATGGATTTATAGTATTGTATGTGTTGGTGTTTAAAGTGATATGAACCAATTCTAATAATATTACAATACTAATAGAAAAACGTACACAATAACATCTGCTCATTGACTGGAACCTGAATGTCCACTAATGTGTTTTAATGATCTTCATGCAAAGTTTTGGCACTGACATAACTGAACCTGCTCCTACTATCCTTAAGTCTGGTAACAAATTCCTGTTCTATTTTTCATTTTTGTTACATACATTTTTTAAAACTGATTCGGATGTGAGTTACAGTTTCAGTAGACATCACTGGTGGAACCTCACTGCCTCAATTCTGCAAATGCCCTGACATACATCCATGACCACTAAGGTATCTGTCCTCCGTATCTATGGCCCTGACCTCCTTCACACTGGTCTGGTATCCTGACTAACCCACTTCTGCTTCCTGTGTGCTGACGGAATGAGCTTGTTCAGCAGATTAGCCCATGTCTAATTTCAGAAATAATCCAACAAAGTTCTGTGTCACACTACTTAGTCCATCAGTTAGCACACCCTTTTGCACCAAATGCAAGATTTAATGCAGCTTCTGTGGCTTTTAGACTTTTATTTATGTAAAATATACAGTGGGGGGCTAGGTGTTCAACACATTAACACACTAAGTCCACATTATTGTCCCTGTTCTATTGCCTAAGAGGTAAAATTGTAAATATTTTTTGGACTGAACACACACCTACATGGATGGAAAAGACTAATCAGACCAGTCTGTTAGGATGGCCTCAGCTTTAAATGTGCAAAATCAGCAGTATGCTAACAGTTTTCTTTTAAATTTCAAACCATTATTTATGTAATAACCACCTAGCTATGTGTTCTCAGATTACCAATATTTTCTGACAAAATTTACCATATTTATTACCATATTGATGTATGGAAGTGTGAAATGGAAAATGGGCAGAAAACGCTGAGCCTTCCAGACTCTTCTTGTTTGGAAACTAATGGCAGGCAATGCTCAGGTGTGACTTTGGTCCAGACAACAACCCAGTATTAAATGCACATTATGTATTTTCTGCTGCTTCTGCCTCAGTTTGAGCATATTGCAGACCCATCTCTTCCTTTATTTCCTCTCACATTCAAAGGCTTGAACGTATACAGGCTTGACCGATCTTACAGTTTTAATCATGTTTTATTTGATTACGTATGCTTATGTTATGTCATTGCATTACGGAGAAATAGCTGCGCATAACAAATATTCAAATTATCTCCTGTCAGTAATACCACTGACCAAAAGAAACATACAGTTACAATAATATTTTTCTATAAATCTAAACATCACTGGAAACATCTGACAAATAATGTAAAAATAGAAGTAAACTGAAGTCATTCTACGTAATGTGAGTTTTAAAGCATTTCATGTTCAGTGTTTATTTCAGTTACTTAACTTGTACTTCATCAATTATAATGCTTTGATTTAGTCATGGCATGAATATCCAGAGTATAAATATTTGGTCAACTGTGTTTATTGGAAGAAATATGTTAATGACTTGAATGAAAAATGAACTTCTCCCTGGGGATAAATATAGTTTATTTGTATGTATCTGTACCCAAATATATTGATGCCTGGAATACATTTTACCCCTTTTTTTCTTTTAGAGTACATTTCTTATTCCTGTAAAGGCTAACAAACTAAGATGAAACCAGATTGTTGGGTGGACCTTCATAATGAAAGAGGAATTCTAATAAATAAATAACTAAATAAATCGATATTGCCATCAGAACAATTTGGTGTCATCCAGCATCACGAGTCGGTTGACAGGTGGAATCTGTAGCCCCACCCCCTTAGTGATTACAGCGAGTTTACCTGTGGTGGTGTGACTTAAATAAGGCTAATCTGTATCTGTGTTGCCCAAATTAGTCCAAGTCCTTGATGTTTTTCATGTGTGATGCAGTGTTTCCTACACAATTAGATATAATACATACAGCTACCCCCCCCACACACACACACACACACCGCCAGTAGTTTTTTTTAACATAGAGCGGAGTTAATGTTACATTCAGGCTTAGTTTCTGTTGCTGGGAATAGGCAATAACAGCATTTAACAGTAATAGAGAAAGAGAATAACACCATCCTCTGTTGGTACACTTTAGACATTAAGTCCAATGGAGTGAACGCAGGAGTTAAACACGTTTTCCTCTGTTTCTATTTATTGTTTTTAGTCTGTTAGGGCTGTGTCTGACTCATAATTTTCCTAGTTGAATCGGACGGGGCAGAGTTATGGGATCAGATTTTTGGAGGATTTGGAAATGAATACAGTTTCATGTAAAGCAGGGGTGTCAAAATCATTTTAGTTCAGGGTCCACATACAGCCCATTATGATCTCAAGTGGACTGGACCAGTAAAATAATAACCATAAATAATGTTAACTCCAAACTTTGTCTATGTTTTAGGGTGAAAAAAGTAAAATTACATTATGAAAATGTTTATATGTGCAAACTAACCTTAAGAAAAACATGAATAACATGAACAAGCATGCACGACATGAAAAATAAGTGCAATTTTAATAATATTATCATTTATACATATAAATTACAATTTATAGATCACAGTGGATCTACAAAGGCACAAAACATTTAGTAAGAGGCAGAATACAATTAAAAGTATACTTATTTTTCTCAAGACATTTCAGGTTCATATTTTTTTGGGTTATTCACATTGCTTTTTACAAAATGATCATTTGTACATGTAAACATTTCCATGTAATTTGACTTTTTTACACTAAAAATAAGAGACAAATTTGGAGTTGTTATTATTTATAGGTTATTATGATAGTATTTTACTGGTCCAACCCACTTCAGATCATATTGGGCTGTATTTGGAACCTGAACTGAAACGATTTTGACACCCCTGATTGTTAATGTCTACAATGTCATTTCTGCATTTCACAAATTCATTCCAGTTTGACAGGTAACCCTCCAAACTCCCTAAAAGTCCTCAGCTGTCACTGTCCTGAATCAGTGTCACAGTAAATGAAAGGCCCTGGAAACAGATGCAAATTTTTTCACTATTCACTACACGCTATTTTTTCACTATGCACTATTTCTGTTTCCATTGTGTTTTTTATGTATCTGTAGCCAGTGGAACTAGACTATAGTGGACTGCTATGTATGGCTGCCATGGCAGAGGTAAAACTGTTCTAATTGGTCCCTATGAACTAAATATACTTTAGCAGCTGTCTATGGGTGTGAAACACTGGGACACATTGACTGCCTCTCCTCTGTGACAGCTGTCTTATGTTGACACACATGCAGTGACAGGTCACTATGGTGATGATTATTGGGAATGTCCCACAGACACACAGATCATAAAACTGTAAATACAAGGACTTTCATATGCTATGAAACAAACCATAGTACTGGTGAAGATCTAGAGTAGGTCCCTGAGCACCTTGAATGGCAGCTCACAGCATCCATCCATCCATCCATCCATCCATCCATCCATCCATCCATCCATCCATCCATCCATCCATCCATCCATACATACATACATCCATCCATCCATCCATCCATACATACATACATCCATAAATGCATCCATCCATCCATCCATCCATCCATCCATCCATCCATACATACATACATACATCCATAAATGCATCCATCCATACGTACATATATGCATACACACATTCATCCATCCATCCATCCATCCATACATCCATACATACATACATACATACATATATATTCTAAACTGCTTACCTCTCATCATGTTTGAGGGGGTACCGCCAGTTCATTGCAGGGCTGCTAATGCTAATCACGAATACTAATGTTGCGTGATCTATTAGGGTGTATATAATGTAGATACTAAATTTTCCTACAGGGATAATAAAGTGAGCAAACATTTAACCTTTCATCTCAGTAATATTATCAATGGGTCATAAGTTCAATCACTATAGCATTAATCCATTTGATGATAGAGAAGGATTTAACATACATCTGTTTAAATGAAAATCTTTGGGATTGCATCTTTAACCTGTTGTGGTGAAGCGTCTGGTCCTGCCTTCTTACATCTAACATCTCTGAGCTGAGCCAGAACGCTAACAAGATCCAAACTGCTGTTGTGTCTGAATGTGAGCTGTACTGAAACATTGTCCTCTGAGAAACAACTACAAACTAAAGCTTTCATAGAAATGTAGTGAGGTAGAACATGCAGTACTTGCCCTTGAGGTGTAATGGAGTAGAAATATAAAGCTGCAGAAAATGGAAATACTAATACTAAGTTAACTACCTCCTATCTTATACTATGCTTAAAGCCCTCAGTACATTCCACCACTGGATTTTTGTATTTGTGAGGTGATGAGCAGTGATTACCGAGAAGATGGTCTCCAGTTCCTCCTTGTCGATCTTTCCGTTGCCGTCCTGGTCGAACAGTTTGAAGTACCACTTTAGTTTCTGGTTGATTTCTCCTTTCAGCATCAGGCTGATGGCTGCAATGTACTCCACAAAGTCGATATAACCATCCTGCAGACAGAGAGGACGTTAAAACCATTACACAGCTTATTTCTGTTGTATCAGGACACACTCTTTATTTGCCTGATATGCTTAATCTTTTACGTAGCTGGGAGTAATTTATAGTATCTTAAAACATACAGACCTAGAACTATTTTTGTTGTGACATCCAAGTAACCTTTCCTAAGTAATTTAATACTTTTGATTAGTTGTTTTTTTCCCTTTTTTTTGTGAAAATCAGGTATTTTCCCATATTTTATAAATTGACCATATAGCTGTTCCTAAATATCTCAAAGTAAATTTAAAGTTTATTATATCAGAGCAGAGAAAACTGAAACAAAACTGACTTTTTCAACAAAATGTATCTTTAACTGAACATAAAAACAAGCATATACAGCCGCTGTCATTTGTCAAAGTACGTGTGTTTTATTGGTGATGATGGTGTTTCCATTTTCACTACAGAGCCTCTGAACGTCCAAATGGGTCATATCTGATACCGTTAAAAAGCTAAAAAAAAACCTATTTTACCTGAATTATTTGAATATATTGATAAGATTAGTGGTTTAGAAGTTATCAAACAGTTTAGATCAGTAGATACTTTTGGTATCCAGCGACTGTTTATGTCACTGAAGGGATACTATAGCTGCACTTCTGGAATTTATGAAAGAGGGAAAACAGTATCTGTATCTAAACCTTCTTGAAGAGCAGTTAAGTCAAATTAATATAAATATAAATGTGGAGAGCATGACAATTAACTAAATGACTCAAAAGGGTAAGGGAGCAAATTGTCAGCAACTATTGCTTTTAAGATGGATGTTGTTTTATTAATTATCTGCCTTAGCTTTTCCACACCAATCCAAACAGCGCCTAATCTCTCTGGCAACCTAAAAGGAAAACTCAAGTACAGAATTTACAGTTTCACGCACATATTCCCAGATTAGTTTAGATGTTTAGTGGAGTAGGCGTCATCTCTAACAGATAGAGAAAACACAGACTATTCAGACAGGATCCGCTTTGGAAAGTTGATAGTAATGCTGCCCTCTGTGGTAACAGGTGAAGTACAGACCAAAAATACCTATTCAAACATTCTAAAACAGGGATGTCAAACATGTGACCCTAGGGCCAAAGCCAGCCCGCCAAAGGTTCCAATCTGACCTGCAGGATGAATTTGTGAAATGCAAAAATTACATTGAAGATATCAACAGTCAAGGGTGTCGAACTGGTTTTAGTCAAGCTGGTTTTAGTTTCGATCTCAAGTAAAACGAGTAAATCCTCTGCCATATAATAAAGCAAATAAACGACACAATGTACAAAAGACACCAACTTAATTGTTATTCAGAAAGCAGAATGTGGATAGATTTAATATGAAATGTGACATTGTGTAGAAAAACCCATCACTGTTCATTTGATATTTTCAAAACATTATCCAATATTCCATTTGGAAAAAAACACACCACCACCATCATGTAAACTCAAGGTAGTGGCATGAAGAAAAATAATTGTTAGACAGTCAATATGAACTCAATTTGAGCTACATTGACCTGATAGTGGCAGAATATTGGTCATAGAACCAGTTTTTCCCCATAAAACTCCACCTAGTGAATGAAGATGACACCATATGAACTCTGGATGGTAGATAGAAAATGGACATTTGAAAGATGATCAATATGAACCAAATTTGATCTCAATCAGAATATTATTGTTTGAGTTATATCCGAAGAACTGATTTTCAACTGAAGAGCCCCCATTTGGATGACTTCTAATACTCATAGAGAAGCTGAAACTGATAGGGTTCTTCTACTAGGGGTCTCCTATGTTGGTTATCCAGGGATAAGAAATCCAACCAAATCTGTCCTAGTTATCACGTTCAAATGAAGGATATCCAGCAGCGGCGTTCAGGGTAAAACCATTATATCCCCAAACCTCCATTTCGGGGATATAATAGCATAATAACCTATAAATAAGGACTTAATATTTTATTCTTGGTTTACTGTGAAAAAAATAATATTACATTATGCCTATAAATGACCATTCCAAATGTTTCTCTGTTTTAGAGCGAAAAAACCCCGACATTAAATTATGAAAATATTTACATTAACAAACTATCCTTTAACAATAAATGTGAATAACCTGAACAACCTGAAATGTCTAAAGAAAATGAAGTGCAATTTTAACAATATTCTGCCTGTTACTGAATGTTTTGTACCTTTGTAGATCCAATCTGTAATGTACATGTTTAAATGAGAAGTTAAGGCATAATATTATTAAAATTGCACTTATTTCTCTTTAGAAATTGTAAGTTTTTCAGGTTATTCACATTCACTTTATTCCTTGGATAGTTTGTAAATGTAAATATTGTCATAATTTAATGTGATTTTTTTTTTGCACTAAAACAGAAAAAAAAATTAGGAGTTGTCATTTATAAGTTATGGAATTATTTTACTGGTCTGGCCTTCTTGAGGTCAAATTGGGCTGAATGTGGCACCTGAACTAAAATGAGTTTGACACCCCTGTTCTAAAACATTCTAAAACCAGCCACTGATGAGTCGACAAACTAAATTCCTGGCAACACCATTAGCCGATTTCAGTTGAGATGAGATGGACCTATACATGAAAGATTCTAAACGGGGCTGATCTATGGTCTGAAACAGAAAAATGGCAATGTAAGACATGGAGGGATGGAGCGGGGGGGGTCTATTAAATGTACTGTGAATGATCAAATGTCCCACT
>JAPQRP010000007.1:7921161-7932091 GCA_037367295.1 Apogon hyalosoma | reverse complement strand
ATGATTACATTTCGGTGGTGATGGGGGGGGGGGGTTGGTCAGGGGCACAGGCACACGTGCATGTTTCAGATGTGGGCGGGGCAGACCACCGCTCACGGAAGTGAAAGTGAAACTTAATGTTCATTTATCTTTTCCCTACCTCCTGAAGCTTTGTAAACTTTAATTTGAGGGGGCAGGATGTGGTGCTGTGCCACGGCAAAACCTTACCAGCGGAAACACTCCGTTGTTACCAGCAACTTACTCCATAGGTGCTTTTCTAGTTCAAGTGTGTTTTCAATTTGACTGCCAGGTTTTGTTAATCCTAAATATTTTCAGATGGTTATGTGAGGTAAATACATGTTTGACATTGATCAGATTCCTTTAGATGTGATCTGGATGTGATGTGATGTACTGCTCTACTTTACATCTCAGTGCAGAAGCTTCAAAAGCTGGCTTCACTTTTCCACTTTTCCTTTTAGTCTTTTAATTTGGACAGAGAGGACAGACCTGCCAAAGAAAGAACTCTATTTTCTAATTTTGTTTTTTTTCACCTGATTTTGGCTCCTGCAGCTTTAATGCAACTCAAAGATGACTGAGAGAAGATAAGAACCAAAAATGTTTGATTTCATGCACCATAAGTTGTGTTTTTGTCCCATTTGATTTTAAACTACCATACTGTCACTGGCAACTGGAATATGTTGCCATCAGGAGATTGCATATCCCACCAGCCTGGACAAAGTTAAAAAGAAGTATCTGTTCGTGAAGTTAGCTTTGTTTCATTGACTTAAGCCACTGAGAGCAGAGTTGAGTATTCAGAAAATGGCACCTTGAATTAGTCAGTTACATACAGTCACGAAAAAAAATTATTAGACCATCAAAAGTCATCAAAAACGATGAATATGCAATCAAGTACTAACTCCTGTGTGCATCATGTGACTAAAACAGACAAAACAGAAAACATGGAATGAATAAAACCACTGTTTTTGTCAGTATAATACCATAGATATTGATGTAAGAACTGAAGTGATTGTGGTTATTATCAAGAAAACATGGAAAATGGATAGATATCAGCTCTGAAATTAAACTACTATGAGCTATTTTTGTTGTTATCATTATATTTGTCCAAATAATGTACCTTTAGTTGTACCAAGCATTAAAATGAACTAGAAACTGAAGAAAACAAGGATGGTCTAATATTTTTTTCTGTGACTGTATGTAGAAAACTTAACTCTGACTCAAAAGTCTTGCACAATTCACTCAAAAGCTGTTGAGGGTCAAACATGACAAGACACCACTTCCCCTCAAACCTGATAAATAGCAAGAAGTTTACTAGAAAAACATAGACTGGTTTTCGAGTTTTGCACAGGAAAGTAAGTGATAACAGACGGACATTTTATGCTGGAGACACAAATGGTGGGGTCATTATGTTGATACCAGGATGCTCTTGTCTTTTTCTCTTGTTTTAGCAACAGTCTTTATCGTCATCTGTGTGAAAGGTGCTTAAGATACATTACAGATCCAGTACAAGGCAACGACAACATATCCATGCGATACTGTAGCGATCACAACTGCCCACATGCATGCACATACACAATCCAATTTTGTTGCTTGGGCTGAGGTTGAGATTGAATTTCAGATGCTGCATAGCAACTGGGGAGGCCAGGCCACCCTGGAGACAAGAAGGGAGGGATGGAGGGGGGGGGGTCTATTAAATGTACTGTGAATGATCAAATGTGCCACTCTGGTGCCACATTTCTGTAGTCATGGTTTAAAATAGGAACATGGTTGAAACGGTGAATGGTTCACAAGACGTCAGACTGAGACCATTTACAACCACTGCACCACATTTCCCAGAGCTATTTTTGTTAAAATGCAGAAAAACGTACTTTTACATCACTGTCATTTGTACGATTTCTAATAAACCAGTATCAAACTTCTATCTTCATGTTGAGCTGAGCCTGCTGGCCCTGGCCTTGAAAAGACTTTGGTGATTTGAAGAACCACCTGTGACTTGGAAACCTCTGTTCTAGTGCTGTCCCAATGATAAATGTCATAGTGTGTGTTTCACCAAGAAAAATGCCAAGAAAGAACCACCATCGCTATAATCATTATAATAACACTGGACACGACACATGTACTCATTGCAGTGACCACATCTCTTTTGACTGGTCTTTCTCTGTTTAGCAATAACTGTGAGATAATTTGGGGTCCAAGGACACCAACAAATGTACAGGAAGTATTAGATGCAAGTTTTACCTGTTATTTAAATCATGTCTCATTTTTAAAATTGTATTTAATGTTTTTTTTTTTTTATAAAGCCTGACATAGAGCACAATTTTTTTTAGTTTTTTTTTTTTTTATCACTTGTCAGCAGTAGGTTTGCTGTTTTAGCCTAGATACACATGATCATTACCACATATATGCACTTCCACTCTAATGATACAACTGGCATAAACATAATATACATACATTTTACATGTAATATGTCTTTTGGTCAGATAAAATGAGATTTATTGCCTTGATCTCCTGGTAGATTGCCAGAGATTTCATTAAACAGTTCAAATATTTCTTATATTTTGGGCTGGGAATTGGTTCTGACTCGTGTGTGTGTGTGTGTGTGTGTGTGTGTGTGAATTTTCTTGTTCAATCATAAATAATAAAGAGGCTCAGACATTACTGTTTGCTCATTATACCCCTACAAAACTAAAAGTGACTTAAGACTTTCCCACAGTACCATGGTATTTCGTATTCTTACCTTTTAATGAGTTGTATTTTATGTAATTTAAATAGTTCCATTACTCACTACATTTTAACAAGATAACTAGAGTTTACAGTATTGCATT
The DNA here is from genome assembly GCA_037367295.1 of Apogon hyalosoma. Lineage (NCBI taxonomy): Eukaryota > Metazoa > Chordata > Actinopteri > Kurtiformes > Apogonidae > Apogon > Apogon hyalosoma. The sequence goes on along the minus strand of JAPQRP010000007.1, from coordinate 7,929,269 downwards.
TTTAAGGAATGTAAGGCAATGTAATGTATTTATCTGAAGAACACAACTCCAGTACAAATCACAAAACCTGAACAGTTGATTTAACAGAATTTATACACACGCACACACACACACACACACGCACACACGTATGTATATTACTATGCATATTACTAGAACATATTTATTACCTTTTTGATTAGTTTGTTAGATTAAAACTCTTATCTTTTCAGGTCATTGGTCCAGTTATTGAACGTTAACAGTATGTATTAACCACTTAGTTGACTTTAACATACTGGCTCATTATTAATCATTATAAAGCACTTATTTTGTATGACCGCATTCTACAACTTTAGTATTAGGCAAAACACTCTTAACTGTTACCTCCCAGTCAATAACCTCATAATTTCTGCTCATTGATAGTAAGAAAGAATGTTGTTTTACATTAATTATAACCTGTAATATGTTTTTTTTTTTTTTTCCAGTTTAGGCCTTGTAAGATGATTATACCAGAATAGATTACATACACAGAATATGTTCTCCCTTAATGCACGTTAATAAATAACGTCTATTTTTGTAACAAACATGAAACTCAGAATTAACTCAGAATTTTAGCTCCATTCTCATTCTCATAACTTATTCAGTAGTAGCTGATGAGTACCAAAATAAAATGAATTAATTATTAGCAAAAACTACTAGTGAATTAATTATTAGAATGTTATTGTCAATAAGTGTTGGGAAGTTAATGATTGAAAGCTATTAGTTAAGGGCCTAGCTGTTATAGAATAATCTTCATATGGTATAAGTGTAAGCCAACATGCTACTAGTATATTTATAAGCAGCTGATTAATGGTTAATTTGTGTATCTTAATATAAAATGATACCAATTAGACTCTGATCTGTTTTTGGTAAGCGGCTGATAAAGGGACTTTTGCTGATGTCTGAGGTCGTTTGTTCTGAACTTTATCTCCAGGACTCTGAATCCATTTAACTTGCCATAAACACACAGCAGGGATAATGTCTCTGCACACTAAACGCTGTAAGCTGATTAGACAGCGAGCCAACGGCAGGGGGCTCATGGGACAATGCCCTCGGCTGATCTTTAACTCACTGGTATTTGTCTCTTCACATACAATTATACATCATTATGAACCAAAAAGATTAGAAATGCAATGTTGTATTTTATCTGTATTTCAACTACTTTGTTGGTTTGAAAAACTCTAGGTGCATTTTCCTTTTTATTTTTTTCCTACCGGACTGACTGAAAGCTCTGTATGCAGGTTATTTACAGTAATGGGAGGGAAACTACAGCCATTAATTGAATTAAAATCAACATGTGGCTAATTAGATTCTGTTTTCCTGGAGAAGCGGACATCCAAGCTGTTACTATATAAAACTTTACACCACTATAAAGCCTGCCAGATTCTACTTTAACACATTATGAAGTTTAATGAATTAAGACTTCATTTATCTTCTCTAGCTACTCTGGTAGATACTTTTACATTTTTTAAATGAATATATTGAATGTGATGTAATTTTACTATATTTTCCCTGTTTGATATATAAAAAAACAAAAGCAAAATGTGTGAAGAACAGGTGTAGAGAGGTTAGGCCAGTACCCCTGAGCACAGCGCTGAAGATCTGGAGTTCCCAAGTGCCTTCAGTGACAGTTCACTGCTTCTAATGTGCTAATGCTAATGCTAATGCTAATGGTAGGTACTGTCTGTGTATTAGGATGGCAAAACTGTACAGATCAAACGTGGTATTCATATGGGAATACCATATTAATGTCTTTTATACTGGGACACTAACATTTTAATGGCTAAAAGAGTTTGTCTGTGTCTATATGTTGAACTTATAACCATTAATGACAAACACAGTATTTTCTGCAGCTTAGTATATTTCCTGAAGTAAAACTTTGTGATTAATTATATGCAAAAGCATGTTCAGCGTGAACGTTCTAATGGAGTAAAAGTATTAAAAGGTGGACATACTGTAGTAAAATGGATAAATCTAGTGACATTTCTACCTTTAATGTTGATTATAAATCAGAACAGTTGAATGCATCTCCAGCGTAGACAGTCAAATATCAGTCACACCAATACTAAATGCTGATAGATTGGATTTAAAAGGTTATGATTTGTGTCACAGCACTGTAAACGTTTCTGCTGTGTCCCATTCAGATAAGCAGAAACAAAAAAAAACTATTAGTCACATGGACAAAACTTCATATGTGTGAAGTTGAGGTTTCTGGCACAACTTAAAACACTGCTGCAGTACAGACACAAAAACTATCAATGTGCAAAAAAGGTAAGCAACTGGACTAAAATCTTTTACAAATTACACAAAAACAGCTTTCCCATAAGTTCAATGATCAAATATAATAAAAAAGGAAAAAGAAGCAGCACTTTTTAGAGAAACAAGCAAATAAATCCTGAAAAAAAGACATCATTCTGAAGATAAATCATACACAATACAAGTATGTTTAGTGTGAAGATGCTTATAATGTAAATGTATTTTAATTAACACTTTTCTGTTAAAGTTTTATATGAGAGATGATAAAATGATTGAAAGTAAAAGTAGAATTTTGTATAAATCACTTACATTTGGTTGCAGAGCAGGTGAACACTGTGACGCTGTGCAAGAAATTAATAAAAGCTGCATTTTGAACACATTACAGGATAATTAAAGTGGATGTATTTAATAACAGATGTGCTGAAAACCAACCAATCAGATGTTACTCCTTCCTCATAAGATCCTATCTATCAAAGTGTGATGATTCATAACTTTAATTCTACTGAAAATCCATATGTTTCAAGAAATCAGGAACCTTTCGAGCTGATTTTTAGGTAATAATTTACTCTTATATTTCATTTTTCACTCGTATGTGGTTTTTCTACCTGTCTTTTTCTCTGCACTTGCTTGTTTTATCTTGCTGCTGCTGACCGTGAAATTTCCCCATGGTGGGATAGTCTTATCTTATCTTATCTTATCTTATCTTATCTTATCTTATCTTATCTTATCTTATCTTATCTTATCTTATCTTAATAGTGAATAAGATGCAGAAAAGGACACATGTATACATCTGACCTTCACTTAGTCTAAGAATTGACTCTCATTTTCATTATAGCTATGTAATTAACTCATAATCACAATAAAATAAAAGATATTACAATTGTGATAACAAAAACAATGAAGGTAGTTCAGTAAAACAGTAAAATCTTGCAGAAAATACAAAAAAAAAAAAAAGAGTAAAACAAGAACACCTGCAGATTGGACATGATAAGATTAAAACTATAAAATCCATAACAATAAAAAACTAAGCCAATTTAACATCTTTCTGCAATTTGTTCCATGTTTCTGGAGCACAGCAGCTTAAACTTTTTCCAGTTTTGGTAAAAACAGACCGCAAGTTGGAACATAATAAAATCATTTGAGCATGTTTAATAAGATTTAGTTTTAAAAGACAGAAACTCAGGGATAAAATGAAACATCAGGGAGGGCCTTAAATATAAATACACCTACTTAACTATAACATTCAGCTAATATCGATGACTATTATTACAATCACTGCTGAAAAATTAAAATAAACCCGTTGATGTGATGATGCTCCTTCAGCTGCATCTTTACTCACGATGTTATGGCAACAACTGGCCCAGGCCCTACCAATAGGTGGCGCTACAATAAATCAGTTCATGTTTTTACACATTTTAGACGTTGAGTTCCACAACTGGGATTTACTAAAGTAGGGTCACCTTTGGACAAAACACTACAAGTCTGCCCAGTGACCTCCAATGACAAAATAGTTCAGTGAGGTACAAGTTAATAATTCAGCATACAAAAAACATCTGAACAAACATCTAGGAGCATATTATGAGCCATGAAATAAAGTTTGATGAAAATTAGTCTCATGATGTATTTAACCTGCCATAAGAGATGAAGAGAAATTCTGTATTTTATGGGTCTTGAAGGTGGTTGAGGCTAAAAGATTAAACAGCGCCCCCTATGTTATTTCCAGAATTAAGTTCCTGATGTGGGCTGCACCAAGATCTGTGAACTTTTCACTGAAAAAAGGACTGACTTTATTTTTTATTCATTCTTTTTTATTTGCACAAATAAATAAATCAAGTAGATTCCCTTCAGGTACAATAAAGTCAACTAGAAAATGTAAATAGAACATTAATAATAATTATTTCCATCAGCTGTTTTCCTCATGGTGGTTCCTCTGCTTTTATATTTAAATATGTGACACTCACCCCGTCCATGTCGAAGGTGAAGAACACCTGGTCCACATAGCTGTTGGCGTTCTCATTCATGCCCTTCAGATTCAAGATGGCCTTCAGCTCAAACAGTGTGATGAGGCCCGATGGAGACTCCCTCATGAACTTGTTATACCAGTGGTGCATGTCCTCGGCCAGGATGTCATCCAGATTTGAGCCGTGGTTCCCCATTGCTGCACCGGGATTCACAAATGAAGAAGAAGAGATGCTCCTTGTACTCAAGGAGGGGACGGGACCACAACCAGGTGACCTCAGAGAGGACTGAGGGCCTCCTTTGAGCCTCACTGCAGAAGAAGCAAACAGCAGTACGTGTCGGTTTTAGGATTCTACAGTAGTTTTAAAGATTCTGGATCCGACACCAGATGCAGCAGCGGCCTAGAGGAGAGTTGAGCCGGCCGACATCAGGCTGCACTGACTCCAGAGAGCAGAAACCAGGACTCTGTAACCCTCTTAGGTCCTCTGGAGAATAAAGGAAGCAACTAAAATAACCTCCTAATGAGATCAGCCGCCTGCGGCACAGTCCGGCACTGAAGTGAGCCAAGAGGCTTTACCTGTAAGTTCAGGTGAGGGAGAGAGCCTGCCCTGAAAGGAGGGTTATATAACATTGAGTTCTGGATCAGACACAGAGGTTCCCCACAGGACGCCTACGTAGGATGGTCCTCAGAGGAGAAAGTCCTGGGTCGCACGTCAGGTCTGAATGTGCAGCATTACGATGAATCCACCGTATTAGGGGCAGTAGGACTGCACATGTACATAGTCACACGCAAGATGTACAGTGTCAAGCAGCTTCAAATGAACAAAAACATGTCTCTACAGTTTTTCACAAAACTCTGAACATATATTTTTGGTAGAGCATTTGAAGAGGTTGAAGACTGCCGGGAGAAGGTCTCAGGGAAGACCTGGGACACGCTGGAGAGACTAAGTCTCTCGTTTGGCCTGGGAACACCTCGGGGTCCCCCCAGAAGAGCTAGAGGAGGTGTCTGGGGAGATCCCTGCTTAGACTGTTGCCTCTGCGACCCAGCCCCAGATAAGCAATGTATGTATGTATGTATGGATGGATGGATGTATGCATGGATGGATGTATTTGGTCCAATGAAAGCAACAAAAACAGAGACAAGGACACCACGACCAGGGGCTGGAGATTTTAACTGTTCAGTCATTCAGTTCAGGCCTCACTGACAATCATAATCACATTCTACAACATCTTGGTGCTCAATATGAAAGAAAAACTCACTCAGTTCTTATTTTCAAAATAATTTATGAGACAAATCTGTTGATAATGAGTGGCATTCACCATCATTCTGATCAAACCAAACCAGACAGTCATTAACCTGACGACAAGAGAGTATCAAAAGAATAACACAGGAGAGGAAGGAAGGAAGACTTGATTAGAAAAGACAGTAGAATCAGTTGTGTGGAACTGTTTCAGGTACATAAAGATATTTGTACTGTTGTTGCAAGTCTACAGTATTTATGCATATTGTAGAAAAAAAGACTTCATCGTGGATAATAGCTGTGTGTTAATGGATTTAAACTGACAGTTTTCTATGAAGACTTTAGTGAAGTCAGTAATAAGATTTTAAAATGAATTTGATATTTGACAGGAGTTATGGTCAGTGTGTTAAGCTCCTTATGATTTATTTTGTATAAAAGATAAGCAGCCACTTTGTAAACCAGTGTACTATAAATGAGACAAATATAAAGTAGGTTGCAAGAATTCTTCTGAGATATTTATTTATTGTATGTACACACTTTTTGTGTTTCTTCTCTTTGGATTTAGTTCCTTTCTCTGCACCAGAGTTTTTGCTAGGTTTTTGTTCTTTGTTATTCCACGGCTAATAAAAGGAGGAGACACTAGGAGCTTTTTCATTGCCCAGAACTTTAGTGACATGTATTAAAGGAAGGAATCAGAAGCCATTTGATTATCAAACTTCACCAGCCTTTCCACTGTGGAAAATAACGTCGGCCAACATTAGCTAGTGCCAACTACCATGATAACCTTGACTTCTCTGACCTGTAGAGTAACAGTCAAGATGTCAGCAGGACTAATCGTAAACCCGGCAGATATTATATCAAACTATATTGTGAGTGCCAGACTATTAATCCCATGAAAATGTCAGTATTGCGGATGATGATTGAAAATGGAGCATACGGATGAGGAAGCAGGTGTATCTTCAGGGTTTCAGTTGAGGACCTAATAATCATTTATAGAATTAGTCATTATGTGTAAGATAATCGGCAAAAGAAGTACGAGGTCTTGAGTTTATTCTGAAAATAATCAGAGTATGCAGCAGTTTGATAAATTCTGTTACACAATATTGAAAAAGCAATATAAAATCACCCTTAGAATTAAAAGATCCATTTTAAATGTTTGTCTCCAGCCCTATGTATTGTTTTCATTATCATATCATCTTATTATACACAGGAAACCAAGAAAAAAAAAAAAAGTAAAATAAATAAATAAATAAATAAAATCCTGTGGTCAGTTTGATGGACTCCACTGGTGTTGAGTCTTAAACACAATAATTAACATATTTCACTTCAACAGCAATAAATATGAGAAGCACATATGCTGTAAACTCTTGGAGAATATGCTCAGATAGATATGAGACATTTATTTATTAGAAATATAACAAATAGAACCTAAAATTAAATATTATGTCTGTTGTTGTAAGAAATTGTGGAAAAACTCATTTAGCCACAGTACATTTCTGACCTCAATTTGATGTTTAAATGATACTTAGAGGATCCAATTTAACAGCATTTCACTAAAATACAGTAGCTTTTACACATAATTAATTTTTAATCACATTCTGAAATCCAATTCTTATTATAGAACTGACTGCTTCTGGGCCAAAATGAAAGAAAAAAAAAAATGAAGTGAGCAGGTCAACTTTTGAGCCTTTATTAGCCATGGATTTATCATCCTTTGAAGCAGCGTGTGTGGTTTTGTAGTTTTTGACGTTTTATGTGAAGTTACAAAATTATCCCGGTTAAAGGATTTGGCTCCATTTGTGAAGGTAAGTCTGAAAGGCTGCTGACCAAACAAGTAAAACAAAAAAACAAGCAAAAACAAGAAACACATGTTAGGTTTAGAGTGAGCTGAATGTGAAGTTCACCGTGTGCGTGATGAGTCTCTGTACTGGCCTCTGATTCAGACTTTTCAAAGTAAAACAAATGCCGGCTTGTGTTAATCAGATCATGGCAGCTCCTCGTGTCAGGGGCTTTAATTAGAGCTCAGGATCTGCCTTTATTGGAACACAATGGAAAAGGACACTTACCAGGCTCACACCTACTACTATACATCAGCCAGAAAAAACAGCTGAAAATTAGTTAGTGTCTTATGTAGCATAGTGTAAATTAAAGTATAGAAATAAAATTAAGTTGCAGAAACATGGACAGTCCTCTCTGCTCAGCCTGAATGAGGGAATGGCTGACTTTAGCTGTAAAAATCTGTGAAGTAGAAGAAGGTAATGTTTCTAAATTGTAAACACAGATGTCAAAAGTATTCCCATTCATTACTCAGGTAGAAGTATAGATACTAGGGTTCAAAGACTTCAATAGAAGTTGAAGTATCAACTCAAGATAACTCAAAAGTGTAAAAATACTGTATAAAAGTAGTGTTTTTCAACCTTGGGGTCGGGACCCCATGTGGAGTCACCTGGAATTCAAATGGGGTCGCCTGAAATGTCTAGTTATTGATAAAAAATAAAAAATAAAAACTAATAAAAAAAGTATGTGGTGAGTGGAGAGAGACAATCACAATCCATAAAAGACATGACAGACTGTGAAGCTGAAACTGAAGCACTGTGGTACTGTTTATCTGTCAAATGTTCAAACTGAAGCACT
>JAPQRP010000007.1:7905941-7920570 GCA_037367295.1 Apogon hyalosoma | reverse complement strand
TATTAATTGTCAGCCTTGTAAATCCAAGCTGGACTGACTGTACATATCCTGACCAAGGAAAATCAAATTCTCACTTTTCTGCCTCCGTCCATAATAATATACTGTACATTATATGGACTAAATATCATGTAATATTAACATTTATTTGCAACATAGTATAACAAACTATTACATGATTAAAAACAAATGAATTTCAGCAAAAATGTCTCCGTTTTGAATGTGTGGGGTCACCAGAAATTTGTGATGTTAAAATGGGGTCACAAGCCAAAAAAGGTTGGAAACCACTGACTTAAAGGATGAAAGTAAATGTAAGGGGAAAAAATGCCAATAGGACAAAAGCTTGGGCCACAGGGGCCTATAGTGCACTAGCCCACCTCCCCAAAAGACATTTTTCTAAATTCCATAATGATTATAATGTTATATTAAAATGTTAATGTTGAAAAATTTGGGATGCACTAGTCTACCTGTTTCAGCTGCATATATTCCCATTGAAAATGGTCTTCCTGGCTGCTACCAACCTCCTCGCTGGTGCTTGGTTTGGACATTTCACTTGAGTTCTCTTGAGTCTCTGTCACGGACATCTTCATATTAGTCTACATACGTCTGCTATGTCCTTGCTGGAATGTGACGTGATTTGTGTCGTGCAGGTGCAAGGGGTCGTGTACAAACCAATAACGAGTGGGAATTGTATATGTTTATACTTCTCATCCAACCACAATCAAATTCAGTCTATCCAGATGGCACGATTTATCTGGATAGTTTTTTGTTTTTTTTTTAATTCGAATGATGACAAGTCGGAATGAAAACAAGTTCATATGAAACAGGGGTAACAAGGCTATTTTTAAATGTAAGGAGTAGAAAGTACAGATAATTGTTGTGAAAATGTAAGGAGTAAAAGTAAAAAGTTAGCTAAAAAATAATTACTCCATTAAAGTATAGATAACCAAAATTTCAACTTAAGTAAGATAAAGTATTTGTTCTTCATTACTTGACACCTCTGATCGTAGACACACACCATGACATTTCTCCTGTCTGCTCTATGTTGTGTCTTCTTCAAATAACTCATGGATGGTTATTTCAACAACCAGTGAAATAACAGTGTCTTATAATCTATACGTGCTGCATCAGCCGATAGTTTACATTACAGCTCTGTTAGCTTAGCTCTGTTTATAGACAGAAAACAGCCACTGTAAAATGTCAAATCACCTCTGTTTTCTGTTTAGTTTGTGTTGTCAGTATCTGCACTAAAGATCTGTTTGGAATCGTCCAAATAAGGTCAACACTGTCACAGTGTAATGTGAACCGCAGATCAACAAATGGTGAACTTAGCAAAGATAATAACATCACATAATGACTTACCTAAATACCTTCATAAGCCTTGTAATCAAACTCCCCCCTGTAGAAAAAATGCTGTGATTTCATCATTAAACTGCATTGTTTTCATTTAGAGCTGTGTCCAGTGGAGAAAACAACAATGCTGCTTCTAGCTTTTATCACTTTGTTGCTTTCTTTGACTCTAGAAGTTGTTTCTGAGTGATTCTCATCCCTTCCCCACACTTTCAGACGCTTTGGTCAAAGGCTCTAACCCTACCCCTGATGTTTATAAAAATCCTGTGCTCTGTAATGTGGAATTTTAATATTTCATAGACTTATTTCACATCTTAGCTATTATGAAATAAATGTGCAAACTAGACAATAATAATCTGAATCCCAGTCGATGTAAAATGCCCTCAGCTACATGGTAACAGAGTTCAGTTCTCTGATTGGATGTTTTTTTCTTGAAGGTAACATCTCTGCTAAAACATTTACAGCCACACTCAGAGTTTTGACTTTTAATCAGGCCTTTTTTTTTTTTTAAATAAGTTATCTCAGTTTTCTCTTTGATGATTCCACACTGCCCTCACATGATTTTTCCCATCATGCCTCCAGGCAGCAGGGCTGCGCTTTTTGGCAGTGCTTGTTAAGTTTCCAGAGCGACAGCCTTCTTCTGTTGATCTGTTTTATTTTAGGTGGCAGTAAGGCTGGATGCAAGTGTATCTGAGGATCAAACAGATTATCCACAACAAGATTTAAACACGGACAGTGAACAGCAGCCAGGTTTCCTCCTTGTGTTGCCTCACAGATCGTCTTTTCCTGGTATAACCCTCGAGTACATTTGTTTTTTAGGGAGTTTGGAACCAGGCCAACTGTGGAAACTCTTCATCAACACCGTGCTGAAAAGTGATAATGAGGAGTTCCCCACCTGTCTCACCTTCATGTGAGACATTAGTGATCAGGACTTGTAGCCTCTCCACATTAATATTAATATCTTTCTAATCTTACATTTTCCTACTCCATTCACAAGAATTCAGTGAAGAAAAGTGTGGCTGATTCAATTATATTTGTTCTTTGCATTAATTTTCTTTTTGTGTGCTGTGCTCACTGAATACACAAGCCACGACCTCTTGATTCCCCCCCTTGTATGGTGACCTTGGGTATCCTGAAAGGCACCTATAAATAAAATGTATTATTATTATTATTATTATTATTATTATTATTATTGTTATTGTTATTATTATTATTGTTGTCTTAGGGTTAGGGTTAGGGTCGAGGGGTTAGGGTCCCCCCCCCATTTTTCATGGTTATCATATAATTGTTTTTGTGAATCTTCTTGGGGGCATTTCTGAATTTTGAGGAAAATCAAAGTCTGTGATTTGAACTGGTCCTTTCTTTACAAGTTGAAACCGAGTGCTGTCATCAGTCAGGTTTGGCCACATTGTAGGATCATCACCGACAACTGCAGTACCGTCCTTTGTTGGTAATTCGGGTGCAGGTGAGATAGAGGGGTGGGAATAACTGGAGCGCTCTCAATTGTTTGGGAAGTGTTGGCTGGGACATCCACACATTGGGTTTCCTCAAAGAACTCCCCATGATCTATGTTGAATAAGACAACAATAATAATAATAATTATAATAATACATTTTATTTATAGGTGCCTTTCAGGACACCCAAGGTCACCATACAAAGTTGTTAAAATAAAACAAAATTAAAATCACACACATATATAAAACACATAGGTATATAAACAGCAGCAGATAAAAGTGAAATTATGAAACTGAGTAGGCCTATTTGAATAAATAAGTTTTAAACTGGGATTTGAAGGTGGTAATGGAGTCTGAATTTTTTGTGTGTTCCGGGAGGGCATTCCAGAGGTGGGAGGCTAAGTGGCTGAAAGCTCCAGACCCCATGGTGGTCAGCCTAATAATTACAATTCTAAATAATCCAAATGAGACATTATATTAGACTAGATAAATACTTTATTAATCCCAAACTGGGAAACTGCTTAGTTGCAGCAGTGTTAAGTACAGTAAGAAACACAAGAATAATACAAGCACACAATAAAGAATAAAAACACACCCAATAAAATAAAAATCATTAATAAATAAAACCACATACCTTCATCTCTGAAGGCTGTGGCATCTTTGTGCGAAGACAAAGCCAGATATTTAACCCATAAAGACCCAAACAGCCACTGGCGACCAAAACATCTGCTAATCTAAACTGTTTAATACCTGTTGATCCACTAATCCTATGAATACATGTAATTAATTGGTGTAAAATATGGTTTGTCATCTTTTCATGGTCATCAGATATGACCCATTTGGATGTTCAGAGGCTCTGTAGTTACCATGGAAACACTGTCATCTTCTACAACATTGATTCACCAGTAAAACCCATGGAACTGGATCAATGACAGCGGATGGACACACTGAGTTTATGATCAGTTAATGATAGATTTTGTTGAAAAAGTCACATTTTCTTCATTTTTCTGTTTCTGATATTATGACAGTCAACTTCAGTCTGAGCTTTTATGACCATCTACATAGTAAGTGAATTAAATATGAAAAAATACCTGATTTTCATTGAAAAAACAGAAAATACAGAAGATAATATTACAATAAATGGTGATAAATAACTTATGAAGGGTTAAATAGAGAAAAAAATTTGTTTGGAAACTGCCACAAAAGTAACACTGGGTCTTTATGGGTTAAGCAAAGCACCTAATGAAAAAAAAGGTAACACCCATAAATCACAACTATAGGGCAGTTGATGATCAGGATTATTAATTAGTTTGTTATTTACAAAAAATTACCTTAACATTATACCACCAAATATGTAAATTGAACTAATAGGACTAGTAATGGCAGATTACACTTGCAAGACAGTTTTAGCATCAGAACATGAAATGATGTCAGTAAAAAAACAACGTGCGTAAATGTGTCATTGCACTGAAAGTCACTGACTGTCCGATTTCATTCAACTGGAATTTCTGTTTTCATTACGCACATCTAGGTATGTTCTTATGTTGTTCCTAGGTTACCGTGTGTATTCTTTACACAGCTGCATTTTCCTGTTTTGTAATTTAAATTGGACAGATATTGGGTATTTCACCGTTCATCTCGGGGGCCCTCTCAAGCTCGGGGCCCTGGGTAACTGCTTAGTTTGCTTGCTGTGTTGCAGCAGCTCTGTGATTTACAGCCCATAAAACACAAGCATGACCTATAATTGTCCTTTGAGGTGCATGTTCATTACACAAACCATGAAACTCCTCACTATCCTGATTGTCTATTTTTTTGTTGCTGCCGCTCCACACATTGTTGCTCACGTCATTGCTGTTATTATTTATATACAGTGGTGGAAAAAAGTTTTTGGACGCCCCATGCATTTGTAATATATTACATTAAGAATCCCTCTTCAGTCATTGAACTCTATCAATTATTGTTCCATTTTCCAAACCCACATGCTCCCTTCTGCATGTGTGCTGTCCTTTCAAGATCAGAACTGGATTTTTCAGTAGATAATGAAACACATCCAGGACATGACATGTTGAAACTGTCAAGAATTTAGTTTTGTTATTTTTTTCATTAACAATTAACAAAACAAAAAAAAAAAGCATTTGTTTGTGTCTGTTTGATGCAGCCACACCTTCTGAAACACAAAAAAGATCTTTTTGCAAATATTTCATGATAATGTTTGAGATTATGTAAAATTTTAAGGGTGTTGGAAAACTTCTTTCCACCACTGTATTTCCTACTAAACACTGTGGCCATAAATCAACAGCTCTGGGACCATCACTGTTGGCGTCCATTTCACACAAATGATTGGTTGACGCATTTATTCACAACTGCAAAAGCTCAGCTGCAACAAATCAAACTTCATGTGAAAAAATAAAATTTAGCTTTTTTTGACATGTACAATGGTTCAAAAAATACTTTTGTCAGTGAATTAATCTCACAAAAAAAAAAAATAAAAAAAATGCAGGATGTGTAAAGTCATTATAATGAAAAATGAAGGCATTGGCATTGACATGACTCTTGTTCCTTCACAGAGAAATAAAAAACCGAAGAGTAAATCATTCCTTCCTTCCTTCCTTCCTTCCTTCCTTCCTTCATTCATTCATTCCTTCATTTATTCATTCATTCATTCATTATCTGAACCTGCTTTATCCTCACTAGGGTCACGGGGGTCGCTGGAGCCTATTCCAGCTACTTATGGGTGAAGGCGGGGTACACCCTGGACATGTCGCCAGTTCATCGCAGGGCTGAGTAAATCATTTAAAATCAATATTGTAAAGCCAGTTTGTTTTCAAGGTAATTAAATCTAAAACTTAGATTTAAGTTTTTTTAACCATCCCTTGTTACGTCAAATCCAGTACACATACAAACATATCGTGCCCGCACTTGAAAACTCTCGGCCTTCAGTCCACACCAAAATTTTTGCACATACAGACGGACGACGAACTGATGACAATATCCTGTGGCAAAGGGCAAGAGTAAAAAGGACACATAGGACTTTACAAAATAGAACCACATTCATGTAGAAAAAAAAAAAGTGTTTTAATATTTGTTTTAAGCACAAATATTTGCTGTTACTTGAAAGTTTTCTTCACTTCAAAGCCTTTGCATAAAACTAGAAAACACGCAACCAGAAGCAAATAATGGTTTAGGTTAAAAAAAAAAAATTAGAATAAGGCTTTGGTTTTATTTTAGCAGGACAAACATCTGTTCAGTGATGACATTTCACATACTCAAAAAACATCAGTGCTTTAAATACAGTAACGGCACCAAATAATCATCAATAATCACAGTTCTGAAGGCACCAAGCAGCAAAACCATCATAAAAAAAACATGTTACATTCATACAAAAAAAAAGACCAGAAATTCTGCATTACAGCATGAGAAGACTAAAGATTAGTAAAAATAAATTCACATCGGTGGTGTTTAGTTTTCAGCTTTGTGCTCTAATAAGCCGCACCTTCAGTAAATTCACAAAAGTGTCCTTCAGTTTCTTTGGGTTCAGAGACTTAAGAAACCATGTGACTTCTGCTGCGGCTCATTAAAGTCAAACTCCACAGACTGTTCATAGTCGCCCTGCCAGAACTGTGGACTCCAGATGAATGACCGGTTCCCCACTGGGCTCAACTCGACGCCTGTTCAACAAAGACGAGACAAGATGTTGAGTGTAGTGTTTATTAGTATCTTTAAAGCAGCTCTAAAACACCTGAAGCCTCTATAAGCCTTATTTTTATCACAGTAAAACATAGAACAGCTTGTGGTGTTAAAGTGTTCCCTATTATCATTTAAATTCAAGATTCCTTTTATTGTCATTGTATACTGAGCATGCACAACAGCATTCTGATGTGCTTGTAAAAACGATACTTCTTGAGTTAAAAAAAAGGGAAATATAAAATGCAAAAAATGTTAAAAATACACCATTTTGTAGACCCTTGCTGCCTAATTTAGGATTCCCTGAACTTTATTCAGATTATGTTCTCTTTTGGATCCCTCGACACTATGAAATTATATTTCATCAAAGCTCCATCAACATTCAATAAACGACCAAAGTAAATATCCGAGAATGAAGAAAAGTTTTCCAAGTACCCTTCAAGGACTGTTTGATAGACCTCTGTGGAAAATGTTCCCAGAACTGAAAACCTTTATGGAACATTTCAGGAACATTCTTTGAGAGATCCAAGAAGAAAACAGACCTTGAGGGGTGGCTTCTTTATGGTTCTCATACTATAACTTTTCCAAAACCTTTGCAGTAAGTTCACAGAGGAGTCTTAGTCTAGTCTTGACCCTGCAAAGGAACATTCTCTAAAGGTTCCTCGCTGCAAATCTAGGGAAATGTTTCTTGACGGCTCCAAGAAGGTTGCTTTAGAAAAACCTTTAGGGATTGTAGGGAATCTACTGGAATATTTGCTTTCAGAATGTTCTGTTAACACTGAAAAAGGAATGGTTCATTACATCAAACACCCACAAAATGATCTTGTCCCCAATTGGTGACAAAACTTTAGAGTAACCTTTGAGGAACGTCCCATAAACCCCTGGAGCAAACGATCCCAAACCTTCCAAACCCAAGGGAACCTTTATTTTTATTTATTTCAAACAAGCAAAGAAACAAATAAAATAAAACAAAGCAAAATAAGACAAAAACAAAATAACACTTAAATGAACAGAATCTATCTTCAAGTGTGTGCAAGTCTAAATTTCGCACAATCAAAAAGGAGTAGGAAGAAGCATAAACTTATTTAATCCTACCCCTAAAGTGCTACCTTTGTGAAACATTCCCTGAAACTGAAACGTGTTATAAGACATCTGTGTTACTGAAATATTCTTCTTCCAAAGCTGAAGGACATCAGCAGAAACTGAAACCCACCTCACTCTTTTCTTTTTCTGTTGATGCATCAGTTTGATCCTCTTCACTTTTTCCTCCGGAGTCTTTTTCCTCTGGACTCTTGTCATCGGTCTTCTCTGAGGATGAAGCTTCATCTCCCTCCTCTCCCTCATTCTTCTTCTCTTCTTCTTTTTCTTGCATGTTGATTGCTGACTGCTCATCTACATCGGATTTTTCAGGACATGTCGATGACTCTGCCTCACCTTTGTCCGTCATGTCCTCTGTTTTATCTTCTTTCTTAAAATCCTCACCACCTCCTTCTCCTCCTCCTCCTTCTTCTACTCCTCCTTCTCCTCCTTCTCCTCCTCCTCTTCCTTCTTCTTTTTCTACTCTTGTTTCATTTTCTGGTTCACTTGGTGAGCATAGGGTCATATCCGTTCCCTCTTTGGCCTCACCTGCTTCCTCTCCACTACTGGACTTCCTGTGGCGGCGGGATGGAGGGCGTCGCCGGATGGAGTGCCGGGCTCTGTTCTGGAGAACCAATCAGAAAATGGTCACGTGATCAGAACTGCACATTACTAGAGCAGTGGAACCACCCTTTAAACATCAGACTCACCTTGTTGATGCTAGTCAAGATGGAACCCTCTGCCGCAGTGGGAGGATCTTCAAAGGAGGTGGGGCCTTCCTCGGTCAGTGGCGAAGCAGCGACAGGGCTGCTGGGAGTGACTGAGGCTGAATGGGTGGTTACCGGGGTAACAGGGACAGAGCTGGGGGAGTTCGGCGTAAAGGTGGGAGGAAAAAGTCTGAAACCTGGACTCTTAGGAGATGGTGCAAGGGCAGATGGTGAGAGAGTGAGGTTAGCCTGTAGGGAAAAAAAAAACAAAAAAAACAAAACACTTCAATTACAATACACTCAATGACACTGACAGGATAAGTTTTTTATTTATTTTTATTTTACCTTTATTTAACCAGGAAGTCCCATTGAGATCAGAAATCTCTTTTGCAAAGGAGACCTGGCCAAGGTAGCAGCCATACAAAGTCCATACAAATATATCTATTTCAAGTTTATGTCTCTGTGTTTTGCACTAATTAAAACCAAACTCCACCAACAATACAGCCTTAATATGTAGCTTCCAATTTCAGAGCATCATGAATAAATTTTGGTTTTAAAGACCATTTTTTTTACCACATTCAGACAAAAGGGCAAAGCTTGGAAATGACACAAAACACTATCTGACACAATAAAATAATACACTTTACAGATTATTTGCATAATAAAATTCACTGTACAGTCTTGTTAATGTGATTTTACTAACCACAGCTGCAGTAGAGCTGTTTTGTCAGAAAAATATATTTTATTCAATAAACAGAAACTGTGAAGGTCTGACTTGGCAAGAAAACAAGCTGTTACTCAAAGCCTAACACTGATATCAAAATCTTCTATTTACCATAGCATCTTACTAGTGGAGGATTTAGAGATGGACAACCAGAATACTTGAAATCAGGTTAACTCCTGAAAAAAGGCATTCACTTTAAACAGTTCAGTGTAGCCTATGGGAGCCAGGGCTTTCTGGAGTAGCATCTAGTGGCCATTAGTGGTATTACACCTTAAGATACTAAAGCTCTGTATTTACCTTCAAGATGTGATGGTAGTCCCTTAACCTCCTGAGACCCAGCCATGAGTTTCACAGCTTTATTAAATAGTAAAAAAAAAAAGAAAGCTGTGCATGGCAAAGGTTAAGAGAAAAATAAAAATGTATCTGAAAAAATTGTTGCATCATGCTTCACTCAAGACAATTTTTTTTGCAGAAACTTATTTCGTCCTGAGTCTGAGGTGGTTAAAACCCTATAAGTTTCCTCTATTCATTAAAAATAATGAAAAACGTACAGTAAAGGATGGATATGTGCACCAATAGGATTAATAACAGAGCATCACTGCCGTCATGACAGCTGTGTTCTATTTAATACTGTTAATACAGTTGCGCCTTTATTCCAGTAGGTGGCAGTACATATTCAGATGAACATCCAACTGCAATGTTGCCAGGTTTGACGACCCCTTATGTCGCATGCATTTTAAGTAAAACAAGGTTAGTTTAAGTTGCTAAAAGGTGGATATGTCACCAATCTGGCAACATAGTACGCACGTGAAGCGGCATCAGTTCCTCGTGCTGTGATAATTATCTACAGGTGATTCAAATGTGTTTTTTAACAAACAGAGTCACAAACCGGATTTAAAGAAACGGTGCGTCCTTAGAAGTGAAATATATGGAAAACTGGTGCAGGAAATAATCTAATGTCACGTAAAACACCATGAAGATGCCGCAGGTGAGTCACACTGACAAGTAGAAACGGACTCCCTATCTCACATCTGACCAGGATTATTATCCCAGTAAAGTACACAAGTATAACATATGGACAAAGTGCTTTCGTTCATCCCAGTATTAAGGAAAACTTCATTTATTTCTGATTGTATTGGCTGTATTACTGTGTATGATCCCAAATAAGTAGGACAGACACCCTGACTGAATGAATATTTATTACCCCATAGTTTGTCCTGCATTAGTCTATGAAAATGAAGACACAGTTTAATTCTTACATTTTGAATCTTTTTTCAATATGTTTTTTTAAAGTTTATTTTTTTAATATGAAACGCATCCTTTAAGTTGGGAAAAAAAAATCGTTTCAGTGTTCAAAATACTTGTATATTCTGATGACGGTGTTGTAGTTCTCATTTTTCACCGGCAGAGGGCGGCGGAGTTGAACACTGAACCTGAACTCACCTGAAGCTTCTCAATCAGCGCAGAGTTCCTCTTGGCTTTGGCAGGTAAAGGAGAGGTAGCACCTGGGGTCTGTACACAAACACACACCATCAATATAATGTACAGCATCTTATGTTAAATCCTTTTAAGCCATGAATATTACATGGGTTTGTGGAGGGTATAGGTGGTATGATATAGCTTTGTTGTTATTTGTCTAAAACTACAATACCACAAAAAAGTAGGCTGAAGAAGAAGCAAATCTGTTCACAGTTAAAGTCAACACACAATTACAATTTAGTGAAAAGAGTTTAGTTTAAAACCTTGTTTCCACCAGCAAGTTTTTCTGAACCTAACTTATGCAAATAGGGAAAAACTCAAAGTAATAAAACTGCGGCATGCTTCAGGCACTAAAAATATTGATAAATATGAACAGAAAAACCATCTTTAAAAAACAGGGAAAAATATGAAAACATCAACAAGTCTCATTTAAGATTATATTTCAGTCATAAAACGGATCAGATGATCTTTTGGGTTTAAGCATCCTTTACTTAGTTTAAGTACACTTTCACCTTAACAGAGTATTTTGTACCACATAAGATTTGTAGGTTTATTTAAATAAATGCTTTGAATATTAATGGTGTTTAACATGACATCTGTCCTAGAGCACCTGAACTCAGCATGATGATCAAACAGGTAACGTTAATTAAAACTAGCTTTTAAAGTGTTACCCCGTTATGTACTTGTTATTTATGACAACTAGTTTATGGAGAATTTTTTTTTTTGGAGCAGTTTAGTACAGTATGTGAAATTCAGTTCAACCAAAAATGTAAAAACCTTTTGTTGAAAAAAAAACAAAAAACAAACAAACATATTTGGCTGTATTCTGAATGTCTATATTTTTCCTCTGTGCTGAATTGACCTGTTTCACTGTACATGATTTAACTTTTTTAAATCAGATTCTTAGTCTGATCTCACCCACCTGTTCATCTGTTTGTGTTTTTGGGATCTGTAATGTCCGAGGAGGTCGTCTTCTGACTGGTTTATCCTGAAACACAAAACAGTGGTTGTATAATTTAACATTACACAACGGTCTGACAGTTTGAGGATCTAAACTCTTTAAAAACAGACACAGCACAGTGAGGACCTGTTTCTTGCCAAATAGTGAGTCCATACTGACTTTTTCCATTAAACCTCAGACAGACTGCTGTTATATCTGTCAGCTTGGTCTGTGATGTATTAGTTACTACCATTTAGCCATAATTGGCGTATCTTTAATACAAAAAAGCTTAATTTTTGAAAAATGTTTTTTGTCGTTTTATTCCAGGTTTCCACTTCATACAAAAGAAATGCTACACTGCTTGCTGTTTAATTGGGACTTTAACAAACTAAAAGTCAGATTATACTTAACTTTAAAGGGGAATGGAAGTAGTGAACAATATTACTTATTTTATGCGCAACTTAGGTCAAATAAAACTGTAATTAAATTTGGTCTTCAGTTGGATTTTTTTGTAATTATCTTTTTCTTGGAAAGGCAAAAGTCCATCACATACATTAATTACAGCCTTAATCACTGAAGAAAATAAAATAAGATGTATGTAGAAAGTTTCAGTGATTATATCCACACTGCCCTTCCAGAATTTCCTTTCACAGACCAATAATTTTCAGTTACAGCAATAACACAACAAAACAGAACAGGGGAGCGCACCATCTCATACAATCACAACATCACATAAAAGGGGATAGGTTCACACAAAGCACAAGTACAATTAAATTAAATCAGATCTGATTGGTTTTACATACTCCGTCCATTTGGACCAGATCTTTCTTCAGTTGGATTTATCAGAAATCAGGGTTATAGATCAACAGGATGCAGTCGACTTAAAATAAGATCGATAATGACATTGAATGGTTGTTTGTCTCTGACGTTGATTTGTTCACAAGTACGAATTACTGGAGTGTAAACATGATTATTGAGATAGCTGCTGGCCATAACTCACATTTTACATTTTAACATGTTCATAATATTACAGTGACACTATGTTAAATATGATCATGTGACAGGTCTGAGTAGATACAGGTTCAGATTATCTAAAGGGACCGGATGATGTTTATCACATCCTATTATTAGGCCATTTATGTGACGTTTGTGATGGAGCTGCATAGAAAAGTCCTAAGAGAAATCTGAATGTAGCAGACTGTAGAGACTGTATAGCTAATATGTTTGTTTGGGTTCATGATTAACTGCAAACATGCAAATTAGTCGTGTTTGTGCTAATGTTTGCTAATTAATTGCTAATTGCCATGTGGAGTTAGCAATTATTCATTATTATTTAGGTTTGCGTTTAGGAGAAATAAAACCTATGTATTATCTATCTGTTATATTATGCTGTGTTATCTGTTTGTGAGCTCAACAGACCATTTTTCAAGCAGTTCAGATGCTTTAAAATAAACAAAACTTATTTACTGACATGAACACATAGCTAATTTGCACTGGGTCATGACTGGAATGACCAACCAGAACCGAACATCATTCCCTAGCTTGTTTCAAGATGGCTGCACCCTGTTGTTGACAAAGTGATATACAATTTCTGATAAATTGAAAATAAGTTTTATTGCAGTGCCATATATTACAGAGGCAGGAATAAAATAAATCACAGTATTTGCTGTGTTAGGTCCCCTTTAACACAGTTTTTTACAGATTTGACATTATGATAAATTCTGTTGAAACTCACTGTTTGGTTTGCTGCAGTGTTGCAAGGAGGAGCAGATGCTTTAAACTTTCCAGCCAGTTCAGCCACAGATCGGCGTGATGGAGCCTCCTCCTGATGAAACAGGTAAACATGTACAGGTAAACACTGAATAATGGTGTTAAACCATGAGGGGTGGGCTCTACAGGTGCAGAGGTAAGGCCTCAGTTTGGTTCTGCAGTCTGAGGTCATTTCATTTACCTGTACACACTTGTAGAGATTCTCCCTTACACACATTGATTGGCTAATATATTCAGGGTTTGTTCAGGGTCTTAAAACGTCCCACAAATCTGCATTTAATAACTTCAAAAAAGTCTTTTGAAAGGTATTAAATTTGATATGGTAGGTCTTAAGTTATGAACTTGTTCGCTGTGTTGTGTTTAAATGTTTGTGAAATGTCCAAGCTGTAAAGAAAGTAACATTAATTGACTCAGTTCCACCTGTTCCAACCCCACAGTTTATACTGAAATTGGGTACCAGTTATCGCTGACTTTGTAGCACCCAGTGAGAAATGAGTTGTAACAGTGGGAATCAAGGCACGGGAGTAAATAAATACATTTTTGTAAATCTTAGGAGTCACAAACTTTGCCAGTATTGCCATGAAATAAATTCTGTTCTAAGTAGTCTTAAAAAGGTCTTAAAAAGACTTAAATTGAACTTGTAGAAACTTGCAGGAACCCTGTGTATTGTTTTTTGTTGTACTACGTCTGAATTATGTGACCAAAATCTGCTCCTGTCCTCAACATGTCTGCAGCTCTATCTCAGAACTGGTCCAGCCCTGGATCACTGAGGTCTCACCTGTTTCATCAGACTGGAGGTGAGATGACTGCTTGTATATGTTTTTTCTGTGTTTCCAAATGCTTTTATTATTGTAAAATGTAATTATGTGACTGTATTGCTGGTGTCTTGGCCAGGTCTCCCTTGAAAAAGAGATCCCCATCTCAATGAGACCAACCTGGTTAAATAAAGGATAAATCTGAAAAAAAGTCCAATAGTTCAAATGATTTTCTGCTTTAAAAGTGTTTGTGATGCTACTTGAATTGTCAATCATAGCTAACCTGGACAACCCACACCAGTTAACTCATATGTTGGTGTGTGTGTTTATGATCATTTAAGTTTAAGCAGCATCATTTAAGCAGTGTAGAGACACATCAGCCAGAGTGGTTTAGTTTCTCTTTTTTTTTTTTTTTTTTTTTTAGTAAAATTAAAATGTACAACCCTTTAATTCTCTCTGGGGAACATGACATGACTGTCAAACAACTCCTCCACTTTTCCTTTCGAATAAACAAACATGTAAAGAGACAAACAGAAAATATCTGCATCCTCAGACCCAGCTGTTATCAACCCTCAGAACCACATCGTTCGGGAACTGTACAGATCTATTAAAGGAGCAGATGACTGCACACACACACACACACATACACACACACACACACACACACACATACACACACACACACAGAAACA
>JAPQRP010000007.1:7868211-7883656 GCA_037367295.1 Apogon hyalosoma | reverse complement strand
ATTCAACAGACACAGGAATGGAATGGCTGTCATACATGCACACATGCTGATTTCAGAGGAAACTGCAGTGGTCTCTTCATTTTTTCCAGAGCTCTAGTTTAACTCTTCACCTGTTCCAGCTCCTCCTCAGCGTACTTCTGTCGACTCCTCTCGTTCTCAGTTCCCTCTCGGAGCTCACGGAGCCGATGAGCCTCCTGTTTGGCCGAGTTGATCTCGTTCCTCAGCTCCTCCTCCACCTTCACCTTCTCCACCTGAACACAACGCTGCTCCTCCTGAGCCTTCTGCAGCCTGATGGAATGACGACAGCAGCACCAGGTTAGAGGAGCAATTACACAACTACAGAACAAGACAGACGGTGAGTGGAGAAAACGCACATTTGATCTGGTCTCTGATTTTCATATCTTCAGGCCTGATCCAAAAGCTCTCTGTTCACTAATTCACACCTTATATTAGTGTGCCACTGATCATTCTTTCATGCTTGAAATGGAAATAACCAAGCTCATTAAATCACATAAAATCTGGCCAAACTAGATTTCATTTCCTGCAGATATTTAGAAGCAGCACAAACAGTTCTGGTTTAACTGGTTTTGTGCATAAATGTGAAACTGCCACAAGAGTGAACGTTGAATGAAAGTCTTTGAATGAGAATCTTTTAAGGTGGAATGTTCACCTAATGCACGTCCTTAAATGTCAGCATGACAACTTATTACCATTATATTCATAGTCAGATGTTTACATCGTCTATGGACAGTTCAGTCTTTTTTTTATATTTATGCCACAGCTTTATTTATTGTACACAGTTGTTCTTAATATATATTTTTTTCACTTATTTTCTTAGATTTCGTTGCATAAAAGTATTGTGTAATCATGATTCTCATACGTGCCTTTAAATTGACAGTTTTTTTGGAATGGAACTGAACTATATTTGCTTGTATTCGTCATTTCTAGCACCACGTCAAATCTCTGGGTGAATCATAAACCATTTATTTGCCATTTGTACAGGTACAGGCACATGGATTCATGTGTATACCTCTGAGCCAAAACAGTAATAAATACACAAC
The DNA here is from genome assembly GCA_037367295.1 of Apogon hyalosoma. Classification (NCBI taxonomy): domain Eukaryota; kingdom Metazoa; phylum Chordata; class Actinopteri; order Kurtiformes; family Apogonidae; genus Apogon; species Apogon hyalosoma. Next base: position 7,882,595 of record JAPQRP010000007.1, on the reverse strand, counting down.
TACGGTAAATACTATATGTGTTTAAATCTAATAGTAATAAAGTTTTAACTGACTGTGGAAGTTATATATAGGATTGTTTTGAATGGATCGTCAAGTACTTAGAACCCGTTTACGAATTTAAAGACAATTATTGTGAATATTCTGTGGCAGAAAAAGTGGATGGAGTGTCATTCAGGTGTGTTGAGGCGGCGATAAGCATGTTGGGGCACAAAAACAGATGTCAGTGGAGTTGGTCTCAGTGTGTCCAGGGGCACATGTGTGTCTTAGATCACCTCTGGATGTAGCCTAAGAGATCAGCTCTGAACACATTAGTTATGACCCTGAGGTCATAATATTAATGTTTCTTTATGGTTAACTTGTTCTCTATGGCTCTAGCTGTTGTCCAGGCAGCTGATTGGATGTGGGCTGATGGCGACATCTGATGACAGCCCAGGGCTCTCATTTCTCACATTTCTCAAAAGACATTGCCATCTCTGTAAATTTATGTGTGGAAAAACAAATAATAAAGATTCTTCTTCTGTAACCCTAGTTCCATAGTTCTAGTCTTTTAGAGGGATGTGAAACTGCTTTTGTTTTTGTTTCATTTTTTCCAGTTTTTGATTTGGTAGGTACAATCCTGTGTTTTATTTTCCCTCTCTTTAGGTAAGTTGCTTAAATGCAGACTCTTATTCATTGCACTGGTTGTGCCTACACTGATGCTGTGCTTTAATTTAGTAAGTGAATTATTGTTTGGGACTGAAAACCCATGCAGCATTGGTTTTCCTTGGAAGGGGAGTCACTTTTATCCTACATCCCAGTTCCCCTCGGCTCAATGTAACACATCTCACAGAAAACTGTATATGGGAAGTGGACGCAGCCATAACATCACCCATTTGGTCATTTTTAGCCAGGAGTTTGCATTTTGGCTGTAGCCATGTTGGACCTTTGGTGTCAGAAATGACCATATTTGAACAAAAAGGGAACACGTTGAGTCATGTGTGAGCTAATTCTAAATGCTAGCTTGTTGATTTAGAAAAACTGTAAGCTTTGTTAGTAAAATAATTTGAAGGTTTTACTGGTTCATTATTGATTAACTCACTGGAAGCGCCCTGCTGGGATAAGGGTGAATATTTCCATTGTGCGATGGCAGGATTAAGACTGTCCTCCCTTCTGCTACCTGTGCGTCATCACTTTAAATGTCACATTCTCTACATGAAAGAACAACCTCTGAGATGCACCTACCACCTAAAAAAGGGAAGTTTGGACAAAGCATCTGATTTAGTCATTGTAATACTCTTAATGTCTCATGTGCATGTTCCACCAAAACAACTTCTCAGCCAACACTATTTTGCAAATGGACCCCTTCCCAAAATAATTACCCAAGTCATATTTTCAGGAAAGACTAAAAAAAAAAAAAAACGACAGACATTGAGTATGTAGTGATTTAGCAAAAAAGTGATTTTTTTTTAAAAAAAAAAAAAAAAAAAAAAAAAAAAAGCCAGTTATATTTAGAAGGTGATGAAATGTGTATTCACAGCATCCTGCATCTCATGTTGCCCAAGAACTTTACCTAACAACCTTCTGCCCAGTTCCAGGTTGAGAGTAGAGGGTGTCAGACCTATCTGCAGTGCTGTCACAGTATGAATAACTAGAAAAGCCCTCGGAGAGCGCAAACCTCCGCCAAGGCAGATCAGGCCCCCCCCACTCCCCACGAAAATGTAATAATTTGTTCCTTGTGCCAGTATCAACATTTCTTGAAAATTTAATGAAAATCCGTCCATAACTTTTTGAGTTATCTTGCCAACAGGCCAACAAACAAACAAACCCCAATGAAAACATAAAGTGGAGATTGGTTTGGCTGTGTGAGACAACTTACTGGCCACAAAAATACACATTATGTCCAAAGTACATGCACCTGTCCTAGTCTGATACAGCAGACATTAAAGCACTCTATTCTATCTTAAAATCTTATTGTTGAGTAACAGTCATAACAAGAACAAGCAAAACATTTTAGAGGATTCAAATAAAACTAACAAGACCAGAGTAACTCCTGAGTAACTAATATATTGGCTTAGTATTTTTAGAGAGAAGTTCAATTTAAATCAATGGGAGCCAGCATCTAGTGGTCATAGCTGGTATTACACTTTAATATTGCCTTGGTCTCACATCTGGACATAAACCTGTCCTCTGGTCAGACCATGTTCATGTCTCATTTTGCAGGAGCAGTGTCTGTCAGCAGGAGGTGCTGTCCTTCAATGTGAGTGAGGAGGTTTTAGTTTTTAATGGAGCATAAAGGAATGTGTGTGTAGTAAGAAAGTTCTATTTCCAGACGACACACACTCTGCTCAGCGCCGAGGGATTAAAGACAGGAAACAGAGCTGATGCTTCAATAGATCCCTGTGGATCTGAGCGTGTGTGTAATAGTATATGCATGCTGTCCTCGATACATAGGCACCTGTTTTAATCTAATTTACTGTCAGAGGACGCAACGCTGCAGAGCTGAGAGACAACGGCCCACATGAAAGACAGAATGCACTTTTAGACATGGACCTAACCTTTACAATAGGGGGACACAATGAAATAGTCACTTAACAACATCTACGTTATCACATAGGGCAAATTCATTCCAGTACATCAAATACAAAACAAAAGCACTTTCATTTTTCCAATAATCCAAAGAGAAAACTTTCTGGTAAAACATGAGCTACTCTGATTTAATGGATCTAATCATTTTTTATTCATGTTTTTCAATTAATGTAATAACCTCAAATATAACAGTTTCCTTATGAGCCACTTCTCCTGATAATATTACAAATCTCTACAGTCATGTCTCCTTTTCCAACACTGATCACTTTGCTTACTCCTCTTAAGTGCAGTGCAACCGGTCAAGTAAAAATAGAGGGTTCACACAAAAAAAGCTGAGTCATCTTTCAGCTTTAAGTTTTTATCTTTTGTGTAAATGCACTTCTCTATAGAATCACCTCATTTTTTCTCCAATGATTAATTTTTTCCAAATAGATTTATTGAAGTTAGCAGCAGATGATTCACCTCATTTTTAATGCTGCAATATATATGTGGCTTTAGATGAAATACTGCAATGTGAGTTTCCTTCTAAATTCTGAGGAAACTAAACTCATCTACTGTGTGTGCGTTGAGCCCTGGGTAGAAGCTTTCTGCCTTAAGTCCTTATATGGGCAAAGAATACCCAGCAGCGTCGTCTGAACACACACCTGCATGTGCACACTAACACACACACACACACTCTCTCTGCAGCCGGTGTGTGTTTACACCGAGTCGTGTTGAAGCATGTTGTTTGATGTCACACACACTCGGCAGCTCCTCGGTTTGAAAACCACAACTCCTGCCGTTACCACAGATAATACTGCTGTGTTACCATGGTTACTACTCTGTTAGGACTGAAATCTTTACTTGTTACTGTGGTTACAACTGTACTATCGCTAATAGTACTACCAGCTCTTACATTTTCTGCACAGAATGTCTTAAAAACTTTAAACTACATATGTGAAAACCTGTTCAAAGTGAATATAGTATGCATCACCTCCGGCTGTTACTGCTCATGTCAATACTAGTTCAGTTTAATCCTGGGATGTCAAACTCATTTTAGTTCGGGGCCCACATACAGCCCGATCTGATCTCAAGTGGGTCGGACCAGTAAAATAACAGCATAATAACTCAAACAATGACAACTCCAAATTTTTTGGTTTGTTTTAGTTCAAAAAAGGAAAATTACAGTGTGAAAATGATTACGTTTAAAAACTATCCTTTCACAAAACAACGCAAATAACCTGAACAGCCATGAACCACCTGAAATTTCTTAAGAAAAATAGGTGCAATTTTAACAATATTATGCCCCAGCTTATCATTTACACGTGCACGACAACTCACAAATTACAGATCACAGTGGTTCTACAAAGAGACAAAACATTTAGTAACAGGCATCTGGAACTGGAAAATATAGCATTAACTTTAGGATCAATACAACCTGTCAAGACTCAGTAACGCTCTTTACTGCCAGTGTCTTCTGTGTCATTTTTGCACTTTGAAAATTAATTCTCTGGACCAGATTAAATCCCTCAGGGGGCCGGTTTTGGCCCGTGAGCCGTATGTTTGACGCCCCTGGTTTGATTAATGTCGTTAATAAAGTTGGTAGTTTTCCTTTTGGTTCAGTTTCTTCTCAGACAGAAAAATCCAAGTAAACCCAAGTCACTGGCCGTTTCTCAATACGTGTTCTTGTCTGTTCTTCCGTTCTCGTGAAACGTCATCATTCGCGGCCCAAGTACTGTTCCATTTGAAACTTCGCATAAACCAAGAACGCATGGAATACCCGGGTGTTGTGAGCTTTGTCAGCTAGCTTAAACCAAAGATGCGCTGGTTGGTGACTCGTGTAGACTTGGCTGGTAAAATATCCCAAGATGCACTTCATGCTACTCTCCAATGCTACGACGGCTTCTGTGAAACCTTAATTCAGAAAAGTTTTTTGAATAGATGACTGTAACGAGATGATGTGATGTAACATTAGAACACAAGCGAGAGGCAGAATAGCAAGAAATATGTCTTTATTATCATGATATGGGATTCAGTGAAATATATTACGGTTTTGAAAAATATAGAAAATGTATAAGTGTTATGTAAATACTAGTACAAATGTATTGAAATCAAATCGAGTAACGTGTTGATTTGAGGGAAATACGTTAGAGAACCAGTGGCGGAAAAACAACCGAGACAGGGGTGAAAGTTCACAAACACCAGGCATTCAGTTATAGACTGGTGTTCTTAGGAAGTCCGTTCTCTGGGACTGTTCTTGCCCATACCGTACTCGCTGAGTTTGTAAGACCATACTCTGCGTTCTTGATATTGAGAAACAGCCACAATAAACCACATGAGAACATGGAGAACCAAAGTCCTGCCCCAACAGAACAATATGAAGAACCAAAAATACCCCCGTCACCATTTACACATTTGTTTGTAAATGTAAAAGATCATTTTATAAGCCAAGAAAGCATCAAAGACTGTCAAACGATAATGTATCTGCACTGGTTCAGGTGTAGTGGACTTACTTCTCCTGCAGGTCCAGCAGGCTCTGCTCGGCCTTCTGCAGCCCCTCCAGGTCCTTCATCAGCTTCCCCAGGTCGTCTCTGGACTTCCTGGTCTGAGCGTAGGCGAACCAGCAGCCGCCCAGTGCCATGAGGACCGACAGAGCTAGAACCAGGTCCTTCCAGCGGTTCTGCCGGTCTGATGAGGCACAGACGTCACACATATACGCAGGAAAATATGTCAAGTACAAGATCAGATCCATCTATGATAATCCATGACCTACACTACTGTATGTTCACATGTTGTAAAATGACAGAATAAAATGTGGGTCCAAAACATTTCTTCTGACACTCCAAATCATTATTTTTCCTTATATAAAATTCATATATATAGCATTTTACAACAGCATTCACAGTCAGATACACCAAGGATGTAACATGAGCAGACAGCTCAACTACAAGTAGATATTTGAAAGCAGAACTGTTAGTGTGAGTTTCATCGCAGTTTACGTCAAAGATAAAATTAGATCATTTTTGGCCAAACATTGATTAGAATTATACACAGGTTGAATTCATCTTTGTTGGTGAAAATTACATGAAGTGTAAATAATTCCAGTTGGTGTTGACAGAAGCAGACATGATGTTACAATATGCAGAAGTTCAATGATGTGATACAGACGAGGAGAACTGAAGGGATCAGGAGCTCCGCCCACTTCTACAGATTATAAATAAAGTCTTTGCAGCCAATAATAACAGAGAATCAGACTGACTGGCTCACCTGGCGGCGGTCCAAACAACACCGTATCCAGCGCTTTGAGCTGCAGCTTCTGGGCGTGACTCCGATCCAAGATCTTCAACACGGACACAGTCAGGGTGGTGTTTTTCACTGCAAGTCTGCAAGGAGGAGGAGGTCAGGGGTCACTGATGGTGTGATGATAAGGAAGTCTTCAACAGGTTCAGACTGAATGACTGATGGTGCGTTTAAGGACACCACCCCAGAAGAGGAAAGGTTTTATACAGTTTTCAAACATTTTTAGATCTATGTATGTGAATTATTACCAATACATAGTGTACTCATGAGTTTTCACATACAGTAGAGGAAAAAGAATATGGACACCCTTACAATTTTACACATCTCAAATATTATCCTGAAATATTTGCGGAAAAATTTTTTTGTGTTTCAAAAGGGGTAGCTACGTCAGCTGCAAACAAACAAATGCATATATATTTATTTATTTAGTAAACAAGAAAAAAATAATCCTAAATTCTTGACATTTTCAACATGTCATGTCCTGGATGTGTTTCATTATCTTGCTAAAACATTCAGTTTTGACCTTGATAGAACGGAGCACGTGCAGAAGAGAGCACATGCATTTGGAGAATGGAACAATACTTGGCAAAGCTCAATGCCTTAATGATTCTTAATGCAGTATATGACAAATGCATGGGGTGTCCAAAAACTTTTTTCCCCACTACTGTACCTGTAATTCCCTTAATTAAGCTTAAGTTAAGTTTTGTTCTTCCCACTCCTTTTCTTAAATGAATGAATTTGAAATACTGAACTTGCATGTATTCTGTTGAATGTATTTACATTATCAGATACTGTTGTAAGCAGGTCATTTGTGTTGTAAAATGCTTACATGCTCAAAATAAATGAAATGAATGAATGATTCTTTACTTTTCTGACAACTTCTTTCTTTTTACTCCTTGCAGTTTAACATGAACATCTGTACTTTAACATAAAAGATTCAACAAGATGAAAATATGTAGAAGATAGATGATATAGATAAAAAAAGGGCATAAATGACAGGATGAAAACCCCACAAAAGACATTTGGTATGAAACAGGAGCATCTTAAATTCCACATGTAGATGTTTTACCGGGGTAAAGCCTTCCCGTCCAGCTGGTGTTTCCTGAAGGTCTCTGTGTACTGAGGGAGCTCCACACTGACCAGGAGCCAGTCCTCCACCTGCTGCGCCGTCCAGTTATATACTATGAACACACAACACAACAGCGTTATTCATTAGCACTGATTAACCTACAACAGGGGCTCCCAAAGTGGGGTACGTGTACCCTCAGGGGTACTTAGAAGTTGCCTGGGGGGTACTTGACATTTTTTTTGGAAAAGTACATTAAATAAGTCATCATGTACTGAGTACAAAATAAATAATGAGAATTAATACTAAAATATAAAACATGATAAATACATTCATATAATAGTTTTATTATCAATCGGATTGTTAAGCTTTGGTAACATTCTAAGAACATTTCTATACTTGACTAAAAAAGTATATTTCAGAGGGTACTCCACTGTAAAAAGTTTGAGAACCCCTGACCTACAACCTTTGTACCCTGGTCGACATAAGGTTCTCGTGGAACTGACAGCAGCTCTGTGCTGCGTTTAAGGCCATCACCATGGACTCCATGGGACTATGCTATGTGCTGTAGAAAGGATTTTTATCTATATGCTTTCAAAAATGTTTGATAAGGGGATGTTTTCAGATCTGCTTTTCCCAGACTTATTATCGGGTCTGTTAACAGAGTTGTTTTTATCAGACTAAAATACAGTATATAATAACAACGTGATATGTGAATTCCTTTTCTTTCTTAAGATATAAAAACAGCATCCTCTGGAAGTATTTAATAAAAGCTGACCTTAAAGACAAATATAGAGGAAAGGACTCTGGGGATGAAAACAATGTAAAAGACAAAAACAAGATGAGAGAAAAATGATGTAAAAGACAAAAATAAACAACATTTATCTTGGGAGTCACTGTACTGATGATAGTGAAGGTAGTAAAGACTTTAAGGTCACCAATAGACACTCTCAGCAGATTTTGGCTTCTGTAACCAATAACACTGACAACAGCCAAGGAAAATGACCATAAGGTAGTTTGGAGCGAATAATCTAGGCTGTGTTTTATCTTCCGCAGGAGACCGTGTTACACCTAACGCTAATGAGCGCAGTAGAAAACACGGCTCATTCTGTTATTGTTTTCAGTCGTAAAGGGCTGATGTCTTTTCACAAATGAAGGAACAATTCAGTCTCCTCATGTGTCCACGCTGCCTGTTGCACCAGATACGTTTTCATACTTTAACTGGGAAAACGCAGGAAGCACCTCATTGGTCACATGATTGAAATATTCGCTACATCAGGATTTTTCTGGAAAAGGTGTTTCCATTTCCTCTATGCACATTTCCTCTTCTGCAAACAACAGTAAAAACCATCTCAAGGGAGTAAAAATTGTGTTTTTCATGAAGACATTTGGCCTAATGGTGTTATGGATCTGTTGGATTCTGTTGCCAAATGATGCTTTTCCAGAAAACCAACATGTACAGTTCCAAAGCTGGAAATTTGGTCACAAAATCTAATTTTAATCATTAACCCATAAAGACCCAGTGTGACTTTTGTGGCAGTTCCCGAATGAATTTTTCTCTCTATTTAACCTTTCCTAATTGATTTATCACCATTTATTATATTATCCTCTGAATTTTGCATTTTTTCCAGTAAAAATCATCTATTTTCCTATGTTTAATTGACTGATCATGTAGATGTTTATAAAAGCTCAGAGTAAATTCAAAGGTTATTAGATAAAAACAGAAAAAGCTGAGGAAAAAGTGACTCTCAGTAAAATATATCATTAACGGAACATAAAACAAGTGTCTCCATCTACTGTCATTGATCCAGCTCCATGGGTTTTACTGGTGAATCAATGTTGTGGAAGATGATGGTGTTCCCACGTTCACTACGGAGCCTCTGTAACTGTATTTTACACCAATTATTTACATGGATTGATAGGATTAGTGGATTAACAGTTTATATCAATAGATGCTTTTGGTCGATGGTGGATGTTTGGGTCTTTATGGGTTAATTGTACCTGTGTGACTTCTGCTAAAGAGTGGAAACAGTCAGTGGCCTCAGGTGGTGGAGTACAGAGGCTCCAGATATGGTTATTTTGGGCAGAATTTGTACATTTTACAGATTTCCTTGGGCATCAGTACGTTTTCCTAAGATAATTCATGTTGTTTTGAAGCCTTTTTCAAGCGGTCACCGACTTTCTGTGATGTTGTAGTAACTGACCAAAAAAACTGTATATTTGGACACGTTTACAAATACGTGTTAACTTATTACTACGATATAATAAGGAAACACTGAATACATGGTACACTGATTCTGCTGTGATGACTGCTTATGACTGTGACTAATGGTATGTTAATTGTGTTGCATAAAATAAAGCCACTTCTTCTGTTGTTTGTGGTTTCACTTCATCTAAAAAGTTCACTGAAATAATGATAGATTCATTCCTTTTTTTGAAAAGCTAAATCCTCAGAGTAGCAGGATAATGACAAATAGGATTATATAGTACACTGAGTGCACTTTCTGCTCTTTTTCTTCCTTTTCTTTCTTCCTCCCTGCATTATGTTTTTCTTTATTTTTTTCTGTTCTTCCTACCTCTGTCTGTGTTTTTCTCCCTTTAATCTCTTATTCTTACTCTTTCACATCTCTACACTGACATGATGTGAAGTTCTCAAAACAAGTTTTATTTACAAAATAGACTGAAAAAAAATGATGAAAGCGAAAAACCACGTCTGCTTACTATAAGTAGACCCAGAGGAAGTCTCATGTCTGTAAGCTGCAGCCATTTACTTATTTACTTTAGAGTGTGTCTGTTTATTTTTGGTGTTGTTTGGTTTAAGGCGCTGTTAGAATCACAAACATCAGTCGTAAACAGATATCACATCACGTCACCAGAGGAAAGGATGCTGGTCGTTCCCTAAATCTGGTTTGTTTTTTCTACTCCTGTCACCTTCTGAGTTCTTCCAGGCGTTCCACATGTCCTCCACGCTGATGTGAAGGTCGGCTCGGTGGAAGCTGCTGTGTTTGGCTTTGGAGTCGTGATACTTCAGATCCTCCCTGAGAAACTGAGGAGAAAGAGCTGGACTTTAATGAATATAATGACTCGCAACACGATTTCTCTGTTTTGTTTATTTACAGCAAGGATGTCAAACTCATTTTAGTCCAGGGTCCACATATAACCCAGAATAATCTTTTTTTATTACCGTTATATTGTAATCCTTATTTGAAAAATGATGACCTGTGCATTCGTTTATGTGTGTGCCAATGAATGTAACTGCCTGAAATTAATAAAATAAAAAAAAAAATAAATAAAAAAAAAAGTGGGCCGGACCAGTAAAATAATAATATATTAACGTATAAATAATAAAACTCCAAGCTCTATGTTTTAGCGTCAAACAGTAAAATTGCATTATGATGATGTTTACTACAACTATGTAAACTATTCTTTTAAAAAATGTGAACCTGACCAACCATGAACCTGAGGTAATTTTAGCAATATTACGCCTCAGCTTATCATGTACACACAACTTACAGATCGCAGTGGATCTACCAAGACACACAACAGGCATAATAGTGTTAAAACTGCATATGCTTTCTTAAGACATTTCATGTTGTTCATATTTGTTGGCATTTCAGATTTTTTGTGAAAAGATTGTTTGTAAATGTAAACATTTTAATGGAATCTTCCTTTTTTTTTTTTTTTTTTTACACTAAAACAAAGAGAAAAATTTGGAGTTGTCATTGTTTATAAGTTATAATGATAGTATTTTACTGATTTGACTGGGCTGCATGTGACCCCTGAACTGAAATGATTTCCTCAACACTGATTGTCAATATCTCTGCATTTCACAAATTCATCCCACAGGCTGGATTGGACCCTTTGGCGGTCAGTTTTTTTCCACCGGGCCGTATGTTTAGCACCTGTGATTGACAGTGTTCAAATCAGGAGTGAATGCATGCTGGCGTCACCTCGTCTGTCTCAGTTGTGTCCACTGTGCCGTCGGCGTCGTCATCCATCAGTTTGTGGATGCTGCAGATCGCCTCAAAACTCAGCACCGAGTTCTCATCGTGACAGAGCTGCTGGTCTATCGAACACAGATCTAGAATAAAAAGAAAAGAAAAAAAGACAGAGATTTATTTAAAAACAAAAGACAAATACATAATACACAGATTTATAACAGAAAAAACAATTATGTACAGATTAACAAGAAAGAAAACATGCATTTAACAAATTTTCATAGAAGAATCTACAAAGATGATACGGTACATCATACCAAGGCCCCAGAGTCCTGATATAGAAGGGAAACCCCATCCCAGCTGGTGTGACATAACTTTGGAAAAAATATGAGCTGTTGTCATTGACGAGACAAATACAATAACTGTCAATTTAAAAGATCATTTTACAAGTGAAGAAAGTGTCAGTTTGTTGTAAAGACTAAACTAGCAGCTTGTATCTGTTGCACACTTACACACATTGCACACAAAACCTAAACAGCTGTGAACTTCATTCTTCAAGATCTAAGTGAAAAAGTAAAAGTGAGATTGAAGCTGCAGAGATGCCTTCAGGGACTCCGAACCCATCGTGGAGAAAGATGTCACCGCTACAACTTCCTGATATATGTTTATATTAATGCGCTTTCATAGTCTGATAGTTCAACAGTTTTACCACAAATTGGGATTTTCTTGTACAATTATATTTTAAACTGACAAACATCATATGTGTAAATGATAGCATAAAAACAAAAGGGATGAGAATTTTTTTTACTTGTTCTCACAACTGACTGTAATATCATCCCACGATCATAAATTGTGGTGTTATTCAACATACTATCTCAATAATGTCAGAAAAAAATCCAGGCTTTGCACCTTTTCCTGGATCTGACAAGACAGACGAACCACTATCATCACTGGGAGAGACCAAATTAATGCCACAATCTGTACAAAACTGCATTTTTCAGATCACATTGTACAGTTTTACAACCTCACCACTGGAAGCTGAAAAATGTTGAAACATCCTTAGAAAGCATCTGAAACAGATTTTAAACTTTTAAGAAACAAAATACCAATTTTAAGAGCACAGTATAATCTTACTCCTCAACCACAGGAGGCTGATGGAGACCAGATCAAAAAGCCTTAGAAATAACATCAAACAACACTGATTAATGCCTCGGAAACTGTCTAAAAAAGTTAGAAAAACACTCGAAAACCTCCTCTAAAATGTCCATTATTGCAGCACACAGTGTAGACTTAGTCAACCATCAGAGGCTGTTGGCAAACACAAAACAATAGGAACAATCTGAAACACCTCCAGGACTTACAAGACTTAAAAAAAAAAAAAAAAAACTTAAGAAACATATTAAAACCTGTGCAGAATAAAAATTTTTGGAACATGGTATGATGCACACATATGTATAAGAGTAAACATCCAACACATTCAGATTTATAAGATCAAATTAACTTTTGAGATATTAACACAATAAGCACAAATATAAACTCCAATTAAAATGTGAATAACAGTCCAGTCAGAATATAAATACCAAATGTACCCTCCTAAATCAACAGACAACAGTCCAGTCACAAGTTTTCTGTCGAGTTGTGAGGGATGTGTAAAACTTTGATGTAAACACTCGTTCAGTCCAAATCTCTTCTAACAGATATTTTCTTCCTCCATTTTTAAAAAGAAATTCTCTCCATAAGACTTTCATTTTACCAAATATCTTTGCCCACATAACAAAAAAAAAAAAAAATATTAGCGGTACAACTGGTAAAAACACTGAGACAAACCATTGTTTCTGGAGAACTAGACTGTGGATAAGACTGGACACAGAGGCATTAAAGAAGCAATGACAAGTTAAGTTATTCTTTACATTATGTGTATTGTGTCTAGTCTGTCTTCCAAACAAATCTGTGCTGACCTTGATTTACTGCAGGTCATACACTGAGTTATAGGTCTGGGTTTGATGTTACAGGTGCAGCTTCATTACACAAATCATTAACAGACAGATAATGAGCAAAATATAGTGTGACGCCATAGTTTTCTAATCTCTTCGTTTTCCATTTCCACATGAACATAGAGAAAATTTTCTGTTTTGCAAAATATCTGCATTCATGTGAGACTAAGTGTGAGACTAATCTAATGAATTATGTCTGATTGGAATAAATCCTGTGTTTCTGCGTGTTTGATCTATGTCTGGAACCTTTAGGTGATGTGATGAGTTTCCAGAAGAAACAGGTCGAAAAAAATGTAACTTCTCTGTGGATCACACTACTTTTTAGTTGGAGACCTTAAAGATTTAAGGTCAAACTGTGACAGATTAACAGTAAACATCCACCATCAGACATGTTCAGAGACTTCCTCAAATGAAAAAATAAGAGTCAAATGAAGATAAAGGAGATGAAGAATGTGATGAGAGTGAGTGAAGCCTCTGGGATTTACAGAGTGTTTAGGTTTCACATTTCATCTCTCCTTCCTCTTCCTGCCATCGTCCATATGACTGAGCAGCAGTTTGTCATTAAAAATGTTAAACATACATTTACAGTTAAACGAAAAATCCACTTTCATTGACTATTCTTATGTCTGTGTATTAATGATCATTTATTTGATTTATTATGTTTATTATGTTTTTAATTATTTATTTATGTATTATTATTATTATTATTACAAGTGTTTGCTCCTGGAGGATTCTGTTGGGTTTCTGTTAATTAGAGTCTGGTTTCGACCGGCTCTATATGTAAAGTGTCATGAGATAACTTCTGTTATGATTTGGCGCTTTATAAATAAAATTTGATTTGATGATTATCAGGTAAATGTGTGCTGTGTTTGTATATCTACTTTTTTTTTTTAACTATTATTTTATTAATGTTTTTTATTATTTATTTTATTTCTTTACTCAGTATTATAAGTTTCACTGCGGTCACTTTCTTTCCTTTGTTTCAGTCTTAGTCTTATTTATCTGTCATACACTTTGGATTTGGTACAAAGTGAGCCACATTCAGTTCAACAAACTGATTGATTGATCGACTGACTGATGGTAAAGATATGGCCAAAGCCCCTCTGTGTTGCCATAACAACCATAGCAGTTAAGCGACACTAGGTTTCCTGTTAGTTTCATGCTAGTATTTAACCTCCATGGTCATCCATCCCATCGTTCATCTGCTGCTGCTGGTTGTCATGACAATGAAGCAGATTAAAACACGAGAGTGAGACTTCATGCCTACATTTGGTCATTTTGAACTCAAGAGTGCGTGTGCATGATCGCACAACTGCATGTGGTGGAAGATTGTGGTTGGATGATGAATCAGAGACTGTGTTAAAGGTCCTGTGTGTAAGATTCAGGAGGATTTAGGAGGATCTAATTGTAGACACAGAGCATAATCTTCATAATTATATTTTTATAGAGAGATAGATATAGACAAATAGACAGACAGACAGACAGACAGACAGACAGACAGACAGACAGACAGACAGACAGACAGATAGACAGATAGACAGA
>JAPQRP010000007.1:7852012-7866694 GCA_037367295.1 Apogon hyalosoma | reverse complement strand
GATAGATAGATAGATAGATAGATAGATAGATAGATAGATAGATAGATATAGATAGATAGATAGATAGATAGATAGATGACATATACACATACATTGGGTCACCCAGAGTCTACAATGTTTCTCCAGTAACTATAACAGACTTCCTCTGGTCATTTAAAAAGAATTACAGACAAGAGGAAGTCTGTTATAGCTTATATTAAGACGGGTTTCATCCAGCTTTAAACTCAACTACAGCTTAATGTGGGCAAACACTGACCGAAATCCGACTTTCTCACTCATATGTGCGTGAAATCTGTTTTTTAAAAACAGTGTGAACAGCACAAATCCCATGAACTCTGATCTTTTCAGTTCTGTTCTAAACTGCTTCCATATGTGGTCCTGAATCAAGTACTGGTCTTTGGTAATCCAACCTCAGTCTGAACAGTCACAAAACAATTCATTTAACTGTTATGTCACTTTAAATGGAGATTTGACACAACTCTGCAAAGAAGGAGTTGTAAATCTCACATGCTATGAAGAAGTTAAAATGCAACATATACATGATCGCAATAGTAAAATGAATCTAAAATATCAGATATATGTGATGGTAAAACACCAATAGGGGCCCTTTTACTGCACAATGACAATTGATAGAACTTCTATATTTTAGCTTAGAAGTAAGGTTATACAAACATATACATGTAGTGGAGCACTTCCAATGTGTACATTAGTATTTTAACTCCCCACATTAGAATTCACATTTGACAACAAGAAAAACTGGGTGGACATTCAGCATTTTCTGTGGCCACCATAGGTCGGGGGGGGGGTCGCAATGTGCAGCTTCACAACTAGACATCATACACTTCATTTTAAACTGTTCTACTGTGGGACTGGGCAATACTGTTGATCAAATTAATTCAATTAATCAAGGTTTTGCTTTGTTACAATTGTGAAAAATGCCCAAATCATTACTGCTCTGGAGACCTTTCCTGCTCAACAAAAAGTCAACATGCAACTTATTTGCTTTTTGCAAGACATTAATAGTGAATGTTTTTCTCCAGTCACATTTAGTAAATTGTTTGAGTAAAGACAGTTGTTTAGATAACATTTTGCAGCCAGAATAAATCAATTAAAATGATAAATTGTCCTTGGGGAACAAATCAAGGTGAATTTTTTTTGGCTGTATCGCCCAGCTCTATTCTTCTGTCTCCTGGTAAAACATTATGTGGATAGCTGCAAACTTCCCATACAGGTTATTCCTCATCACTGCATTAATGGCCAATTTTTTATTCTTAGGTTCATATATTTCAGTCTGTCCTGTTGTTTCTGTGTCAGATTTCAGACTCAGAAATCCTCACTATGACATGACAGATTGCACATTTCTCCCTAAACAACAGTCGCTTGCCGTCTTTCATCAGGAACGAGGTGCTAGCGACCATTTTCCAGGAACAAGAATGTAAACAAACGGTGTCGTTCCGTACTGGCTGCGTTATGTTGGAAACAGCTAAAAAAGAAAGACCCGTGGACCTGTTCGTCGGTTGTTGATGAGTACAGTTTGGACTATTAATCCTTTAAAGAACACTGGAGGTAAAATAATGATGTTTACTGCTGTTGGTCAACGTCTCAAACACGACAGAACCAGAAAGAAAAAAATTCTAACATGCTAACATTTCTGTTTCGATATTTGGTGGTGTCCACGATGAGCAATCATTTGTCCACTACACGGTACAAAAGATAAAACCAAACCAAAGCCATTCCCAACACAAACCCATCCCCTACATCATTTAGAACACACAATAATTGGACTAATATCATGTAGCTGAACCTAGGATGAAACTAAAGAAGTCAAATATATCATACTGCAACTTTTCTGCTGTTTGATAACAAATGAAAAGGAGTGGAAATGAAGGAAATGACAAAATGACTTGTCTTTTTTGGGAGAAATGGAAAAAGTTGGTTTATGGATAAAAGGTAAATGTGAAGAAGCGAAATGGAAACATATTTAATGAATAGCTACATGTCTGCATGAGGAGTCTGCAGCATTCACTATATAAATACAAGAAACAAACAGAAATGACATTAGAGATGAAAAACTAAAGCAAACGCCTCCATGTATGAAGAGCTGCAGAAGCAAATGTTAGACAAAGGCTTTGACAAAACATCAAAGAGTCTGAAACAACGTGATGATACACACCAGCGGCTCAGTTCAAGGCCAAGAACTAAGGAAGCTTCAGGGTTTTTTTTTGACAAATCCTCTACATCTTCCATCTATCAGCTCCTCACAACAGCTCAAGTTGTACATCCAACACCGAACATACGCCAGAAGACTTAAGTGTGACTCACAGTTTTAGTCAGTTTTAGATATTTTAAAGACAATTAATCGTGCAATGTCACAACTAGATTCCTTGTGAGTTATGTTTTCTGAGTCAGTTTTGTGCTATACTCATTTGAGGTCTAGGTTCTTAACTCCAAAGAAGGAAAGTAGAAAATAATGGAGATGAAAAGAGGTATTAAAATGAATAAGCTCTGCCTGTAGGGGGGGCTGGAACGACTTAAAAGATTTAACCACACAGGAAGAATAAAACGGAGCAAAAAGTGCAGATGAAACTCATGTCCAGGAGTAAATGTCCGTCCGTTCATCATCATGTGCTGCACTAACATCACTCCTCTCCAGCAGAACACACAGCTAACTGGATTCTGTTGCTGCACTGATGTTTAAATCAGATTTTATCAGCAGCCTCAAGTGAAGTTTGCTTCCTGTTTTGAGTCGGAGAGAACACAACAATTGGTTGTTGACAACGTTCATGTGCTTTTTTGCATGGACCAAGGAAGAAAGTTAAATGGTAAATGGACTGAACTTATATAGCGCATTTTCATGCACCTTTTGTGGTGCCCAAAGCGCTTTACAATTTCCTCACATTTACCCATTCACACACACACACACACACACACACACACACACTCATACACTAGCAGGCGGCTGCTGCCACGCAAGGCACTGCCAGAGGTAGGGTTCAGTGTCTTGCTTAAGGACAATTCGAACCGCCGATCCTTTGGTCATTGGACGACCCGCTCTACCAACTGAGCCACAGGCGCCCCAAGTTATGATAATATTAAATAGGGGTGAGTTTATGGAACATCAAGATGGTAGAAAGACTGACTTAAGTTTAATAACCACATGCCCTTATGATTTTATTCCATTGTAAATTTGATGCAACATTGAAAACTTAAAAAAATCATCTGGAGTGCACCTTAACTGGCAAAGTGTTAAACATGATGATGATGAAGCCGCTCTTAATATCCACATGGCAATACTGGATGGAAACATAAACCACTTTTACTCAGAGATCCCAGAAAAAAGGTGAGATGGTGATCCCACTTTTTTCCACCATTGACTGATTTCCACAGCCAAGCCAAAAGGAGTAACAGAGGTGAGGCAGGCTGGACTTTTACACAGCGGACCTGCGTTCCAGAATCAAAGGGGCGGCGTATAGTGTGCATGTGGAGACACTGGCATGAATTCCGGGACGGCTGCCGCAGGTGCCACGGCTACATGCCATGGGTGAAAATGGCATGTAGCCGCAGCACCAGTGGCACGAAGCCATGGCACACGCGGTACCCCAGCACGAAGCCGCAGCATCCAGGGGGTGGCTGCCACAGAATCCAGGCCAGAGCCTCCATGTGTGCCCGCTGTCTCTTAGGCACAGGGGTTGCGTCATCAAAACACTGGAACAAGAGGTGTTCCTTTTACACAGCGTTCCAGAATCATGATTCCACCTTTATCACAGCTCTGTTACTACCTCCAGAGGTGTTACAAAGCCACGATAAAGGTGGGACAAATGATCCCACCATTTCGTTTACACAGACGTTGCTCTGGAATAAAAGCAAAATATTCCCATAACAAAAGTGCTGTGTAAAAGGGACTATAGATTCACATTTTCTTTGGCTGATTTTCTGAGAATTTGTTAGTTTGAGATAAGATTGGATGGAAACCTGCTTTATTCATGATTAAAAAGGGAATTTGCGTGATGAACTGTCATAAATGCAAGCTGCTGTTTGTATTTTTATTTTGGTGTCTCTTTTGTCTAATGGAAGAATGTAGAATTTTCTCAACATGTCTTTAATGCGTCATTATTCCTGTGAACCTGCAGAAATACAACGATGTTTGTCTAACTCTACAAACTGAGGAGCTGCACTGTTCCACCTGGCTGTTTATCTTGAGTAAATGCTGATAATATTCCTGATGCCACCTCTGATGACCTTTAACCCCCTGACGCTGAGTCTGTTTGATGGAGCAGCGGCTGATCCAGATTCAGATCCGGGATGCTGGACTGTGAATATCAGATAACGCCAGCAGTAAACCTGTTGCACACTGCGAGGCTCTGCTTTCTGTCTCAGCTCTGAGTAAATATTAGGACAGATCTGAGAGCAGCTTCACAGTCGAGCAGATCAGGTTACTGTCAGGTTTACATCTGTCCAAATCTGAGATCTAACATCTGCAGAACATCTACAAATGAGTCAAATCCACAAAATACATTCAAACCACTCCAAAGACTTTGGTCTAACGTCTCATGTGTGGTTAACATCTGCAAAAACAATACAATTTTAAATGTCTTACATACTACAATACTCGTGAGTCTCAGCTGTTGTTGCCATGGAGAAGAGGCTACGAGCTCTTTTCATAAAGTGCAATCGGTAAGCAATATGGCGGGATGAAAGTTACAAATGTTCTAAATAAAAGGAAAAATATAATCAAATCTGAGTTTTAAGATTCAAAGATTAAAGAATTTTCTAAATTGTTATTTCATTAAAGGCCCAGGACATTTAGAGAACTGAGATACGGTTTCTCTCTCACCTTTAATTATTTAAATGCAACGCAATAAAAAAAGGGGGTAAAAATAGAATAAGTAAAATAAATAAAAGTAGATTAATTAAAGTGGTAAATAAACTATAATAGAACATACAAGATATAAATCAAACCTATTTGCAATAGCAGCGGTAATGCAATAACTTTTATTTGTCAAATATATAATTCAAGAAACAATCAGAAACAGGCCTTTTCCATGTTGTCAATTTATATGAGCTATATATTCACTGAATTTACAGAAAACATGCTACATTATAATATATATAGTTATCTGGATCCAATTGCTCAATAGGCTGGACTCAATCAGAATTAGGCAAGGCAAGGCAAGTTTATTTGTATAGCACTATTCATACACAGGGTAACTCAAAGTGCTTTATAAAGGCATAAAAAAAACCCCCAGAAGAATAAAAGACATTAGAAATTACAAAAAGGGAAACAAAAATTATGAAAAAAAAAAAAAAATTATTATGCTTTTCCTGCCTGTGATCATGTGTGTCCATTTTTCAAAGCAGCAATGGACTGACTTATTCAACCGGCCTGATTAGGTAGAAAAGATAGTGTGGAGTAACACAGACCAACAGGGTAAACAATAAACTGGTTCTGACTAGTGAGTACACCAATAAATGACAATTTAAATATTTTTGTTTGATACTGACAGCTGTTCAAGGGATTATTTACGTTGTTTTTGTTTTACTTTACCGTGCTGAAAGAGAATTACCAGGATTTTAGGAGGATCTGACTGTGGAAATACAATAAAGTATCCATTTATATGTTTTCACTAATCTATAATTAACTGAAAACACACCCATATGTCGCAATTATCTGCTGTAGAAGAGGGTGAGGAGGGTATTCGGCTGGTATTAGTCAGCTACAGCTTCACTGGTAGACATCAGTCCACATCACACATTAAACCTTTAACAGATGAAACAATAAATAAATAAAGTGCAGAACATAAATAAATGCACATATACTTTTAAATCCTGTCTGAATCCAGTGTTCTACATTGATCAGGTTCATCTGAATCCTACTGAGAGACAAACATATTCTGAATATTTGATCCAAATTAAAACCAAAACTGAATTACGTGATGAAATTCAATTACAGATCCTTTTTTATTCTTCTTTGTAACAACCCCTTTTCAAGATGTGATCCAGCTAAAAATGACCGGAATCAGGATGTCAGACTGGGATCATATCATGCAGCTCAACTCTCAGTCTTTACTTAATGAGGAGAAAATACGGAGGATGTAATAATGAGGCGATAATAACGATATGACAGCGGCTGAATCCTCTGACTTTGACTCGACCTTCCTTTGTCTATTTTTATCCCGACAGCTGCTGAGGTTAATCCTGAGACTAAACTCACACTCCTCACCTGTCTCTGTTACCTCAATGTCAGGTGGAGTTTGTTTCCTCTTTATAAGACCTGAGCTCCTCTGGAAACGTCAGTTGTGACAATCTGAGGCATCTCTTAAATATTGATAATGTGTTACTTTTGACACGCTTTGTATTTTATCTGTATCTTCATCGTCATAGATCATGTGTGAAATTGAACAGTTATTGATGTACGAGTCATGTATGAGGCTGTGATGTTATAATCATCTTCTTCATATTAGAGTAATAAAACTTGAGTTTTAATAGGTTTGGACAGAAACAACCTGTACAAAGTTGTACAAAGACCACTGAGTACATATTTCTGAGAGTGTACATTGTCATTTTTACAACAGAAAAGAAAAGAAAATGGGAAGAAGCCAAAAGAACAGCAGCAAACAGTTGCAGAAAAACAAAAGCAGCAGCATCACACCTTTAACGTCTAAAACCACCAACACCACAAACCGACCAATCACAACAGTCCATCCTCTGGTCTGAGTGAGTGGGCGGAGCCAACACTCAGGCCTCCGTTCACTTAAAAGTCTATTTCTGTCACCACTTCCTCTGACATCATCAATATGTCATTGCCAGGAAGCTGTGGTTAGCCAATAGTTAGCGCCCACGCTATCTGAGCTCACAGACACAATACATGAATTCTATCTATAAATGCACATTTTCAAAACCACACTATTAGAACTTATCTGAAAAATGCAGACATATATAACCCACAGAACAGGGGGATTCTAATCTTCACTTATCAAACAACCAATGATCATCATGGCTAATTTTATTATAAGGGGTTTTTTTTCCCCTTAATTTGAAAAAAAGAGATTAGATGACTAGACAGATTAGAATGTGTTCACCCGTTGTATACTATTACCAGCCACTGGTGACTAAAAGTATCTACTAATAACTTTTAAACCCATAATTCTGTCAATACATTGAAATAAGTCAGGTAAAATGTAGTTTATCAGCTTTTTACTGCCATCAGATATGACCCATTTGGACTTTCAGAGGCTCCATAGTGAACATGTTCAGAAATGTTGACTAACCAGTAAAACCTACACTGTAGACACATGAAATTGGTTGCAGAAGCTTGATATTTTATTGAAAAGGTCACTCTTATCTCCAAGTGTTATGGCAATAACCTTTGTTCAACTTTTAAAAACATACTCATGATTAAATTAAATGTCGGGAAATACTTGCTTTTCACAGATAAATCACTTAGGAAAGGTCAGATGTAGAGAAAATCATTTGGAAGTCACCACAAAAAAAAATTTCTAGATAGGGGTGGGCGATACGACAAAAATATCACATCCGGATTTTTAAAAAATAAAATCACAATCTCCATTTTACCACGATTATTTACATTGATATCTGAGACTAATTTGCAAGTTTCTGAAAAGTGCAACCAAACAATTTCCCTATGTGACACAAAGCCCTAAAAGGAAAACAAAACAGACAATTTAGCCCAAAGAATTATCCAGAACATTTTTAATTTAAATAGTTTGTGCAATATTGCAACATGTGCCAAGAATATAAACATACTAAAGTGTAAACAACAACACTCTTGCAACATAAAAACAATGCCCCTTAAACAAATGTCCTGCTCCTCAAATTAAAGTTTCTGAAGGTAGGAAAAAGAAAAATGAACTGCACACCAGTGGGAGACTTAAATTTCACTTTCACTTTATACAGTTGTATGGTGTGCACATACTCATCGTGGGGTATGTATGGCACCGAGACCCACCCCCCCGAATTCCATGATCTCTCTGCTTTGTCGGATTGTATATACATTCTATTTCTTCATGATCTAATATTGTCATATCGCACACCCCTAGTTCTAGGTCTGTAAGGGTTAACCAATAATTCAGAATGACATTATATTAGCACATTTCACTATTGGGGTATGAATTTACACAGGCCCAGTATCAGCCACTGTGGTGATTAACTTTCATCCTGCCTGTTTGATGCTCTTTGCGTGTCATGGGTATATTATGTGTAGGTCAGGGTGATCCGTCCATAAGTCATATGATGATTCACAAAATGGATCAGAATTTCTCACTTCTTACTAAATATAAGTGAGTTACAACCAAATTATAACTTTTCCTGTTGTTTTCTCTGCTTCCTGGAGGCTCAGGCCGTGTGTAATGGTTTTCTGTTGTTGTTTGAATAGAAACTCAGCATTTTTGCACTATTTTGGATCAACACTACTCTACATTTCCCTGTGTGTACAGCTGCAGTGCTTCCATTCATTACCTAGACTGCAGAAGCCCAGTTTGTCTCTAAAACAGCCCAAAAGCTCACTGACAGTAATTCTTTATCATTATTTCTTCAGGTGCAGCAAAAAGCATGTTACACAACCTCTGCAAATCAATGTTTAAATGCAACCTCGTCAGTATGGACCGATGCTAAAGCAGGGGTTTAGTTCAGGGACCACATGCAGCACAGTTGAACCTGAAGTGGGCCAGACCAGTACAATAATAACCTAATACCAACTCCAAATGTTCCTCTTTGTTTTAGTACAAATTTTTTTAATGAATTTCTGAAAATATTTATGTATACAGACTATCCTTTCACCAGAAAAATGTGAATAACCTGACTGACCATGAACCTGAAATAATTTTAATACGTGCAGTTTTACCAATATCATTCTTCATCTTATCATTTATACATGTACATTGCAACTTACAAGTGGATTTACAAAGACACAAAACATTTAGTAACAGGCACAATATACTTAAAATTGCACTCTTTTTTCTTAAGAACTCTTAGGTTGTTCATAATTGTTCATCTTACATTTTTTGTGAAAAGATAGTTTGTAAATGTAAACATCTTCATAATGGCTTTTTACTTTTGCAATTTTTCACAGTAAGAGAAAGAGAAAAATTTGGAGGAGTCATTATTTATGCGTTGTTATGTAATTATTTTCCTAGCACGGGCCGTATATTTTACATCCCTGCACTAGAGTATGACTTGAACCTGACTACAATAATCTCACTAGCCTATAGCGACAAATAACAACAACATTAATGCTGCAAACACACAGGTTACTGCAACGCTCCATAACTGTTAATGACACAATCTGTATGATCATTCTGAAAAATAAGAGAAATTACAATCGATTTTACATTTAACTTTTCCTAAGTGATTTATCATCATTTATTATAATGCTATCTGCTGTATTTTGGATTTTTCAGAGAAAATCAGATATTTTCCGCTACCTAATTAACTGAACATGTCAATGTTCATAAAAGCTCAGAGTAAATCATTACATCAAAACAGAGAACACTGACGAAAGTTACTTTTTCAGCAAAACATGTCATTAGCTGAACATAAAAACAAGCATCTACAACCAGTGTTAATTGTCAAATTATGGGTTTTACTGGTGAATCGATGTTGCAGAGGATGACGTTGTTTCCATGTTCACTATGGAGCCTCTGAACATCCAAATGGGTCATATCTGATACCAGTAAAAAGCTGAGAAACTGCATTATACCTGAATTGATTTAATGTATTGATAGAATTAGTGGTTCTAAAGTTTTTACATATGTTTGATTGGCTGTTTAGGTCTTTGAAGGTTAACTGATGAGTTTTGTTAAGTAGAGAACTTTTGTCTCTCACGTAGTCTCAGTCATTTCTTTACTGAGAAGAAAGAAGTGAAAATAAGCTTTTCTGCCTCAGTCAAAGCACTTCATAATGTGTCACAATGTGTTTATAACGTGCTTCATTCATGTATTCACCAGTGAATGAGCCACTTGGAGAAACTTGAGGTTCAGTGTTCTGCTCAGTGACAGAGGATGGGACTGGACAGTGAAACCTTCATTTTGTGGACAAAACCTCCTGTTCCTGAGTTGAAGTCGCCCCAACCAAACTAAGCACAGTCTATGAACTTAAATGCGATTGACGACAACTGACAAAGAGCAGAGACAGACTCATACACAGACAGGCGTTGTCACAGAACTTATATTAAAAGACCATCCTTCCTGCAGCTTCCTCACACAGAAACACTCCTCTGACACGTTGGACTGAAAACTATCAGCAAAAAGCAGCACAGTTCCACCTTTTTGCTTCCACACACTCTGTAGTTCTTTCTCTTACCTGAGGCTGTGTTGCTATTGGAAACCAGGTGATGATGATGATGATCACTTCTGTCCAATCCGCTGTGAGAGCCTACACACACAGTGAACACACTCACACACACCAACCACACACACATACACTCCATGTCTGGAGAGAGAAACAGAAAACATCAGTTCAGTTGAAGTTAGTGCTGAACATCCAAGAAACACTGAAAATACAGTATGTGCAAGTGTCTGTCAACGCAGTAAAGAAACTCACGGAACTGCATGATGTTTATTTTTTTTACCCAAATGAAAAAAAAAGAATTTCAAAACTATATCTCCAATAGTTTTCACCTTCTTGCAGCTAAACCTTGAGTCTGCAGTTTTACAGTAGCTCTATCAGATTCAGAGGCTATTTGGTCCCACACCTGCAGACCTCAAAACACACTAAACCATGCACAGATCCTTCACCCCCACCATCAGCCTGTAATCGACTCATGACCGTTTGTTTAGTTTTCTTTGTTTTTCTTGAGCTGATGAAAAAAACGACTTTTTTGCCAGAGAATCAATAAAGTTAATCCGTTTCAGTATTATGGATCATTAGCATTACTGTGGCTAGGCTAGCAGGTTTATATCAACGCTAAAAGTGCTTGTTTTATTCACTTTAATCTGCAGGACTTTGTGTAAAGCGCTTAGCGGCTGCTGCAAAGTCCTGATGTCTGACTTCAAACTAAACGTTGGATAGTGTTTAGAAGCAGATGAAGCATGACTGACTGTCTATGTCATCCCATGTGGGTGTGTAAGAGACATCCTACTTTTTGGACAAACAACTTATGGACATTAATGTACGCATTATGATCATTTTTCCACATTATGCAGAGCTCTAAAAAGGAGTATTCCAGCCTTAATTTACACATTGCAGATACTTTGTTCTATTGTATATCTGCACCCATGTACAAAGTCTTTCAAACACATAGTAATTGTTGTGAAAAGGTTGTTTTTAACACAAACTATGACCTTTTCTTAAAACTAATCGAGTACTGTCATCATGGCTTCAGATGCACTGGTGGATGTCAGGACAATACATCCATTAATAATTTTGCAAAAGAAAACAATACGAGTCATCCATGGGGCAGGTTACAATGATCATACAAACCCATTATTCTTACAGTCAGAACTGTTAGAATTTAAAGATCTCACAGAATTTCAGACAGCTCTGATACTATTCAAAGCAAAAAACAAATTACTACCAGGAAATGTTTGAAAATTATTCATAGAACAGGAAGGGGGTTATGAATTAAGAGGACAACATCATTTCAAAACTTTAAAAGTGAGAACGACAAGAAGAAGTTTTTGTGTTTCAGTTTGTGGAGTAAAAGTATGGAACAGACTGAAGGCGGAGCTCAAGGAATGTCCAAACATCGGCCAATTTAAAAAGAGGTTTAAAGAGATGATCTATACACGGTATAAAACTGAAGGAGTTTGAGTATGAACACACGGGACTGTTTCTTCTTGGTTTTTTTGGCTGTTTATTATTATTATTATTTTAAATTTTATTTATTTATTTTTTGGTGTGCATGTGTCGATTTGTCTATGTTTTGTTTGACTGCTGTTGTTCACTTTGTCTCATTGTTTACTTTATTGTGTATTCATTTTGTGTTGCCTTCAAGGATGTACGTACGTATGTATGTATGTATTTATTTTCTCAGTATGTTAATATACGTGTGTATGTACGTGTATGTACATGGGAAGATGATAAGCAAGGTTAACTGATCCAATGACTAGACTTTTCATATATTATGTTGAGAGGAAGCTAAACGATAGACTGTTT
Organism: Apogon hyalosoma; assembly: GCA_037367295.1. NCBI lineage: Eukaryota > Metazoa > Chordata > Actinopteri > Kurtiformes > Apogonidae > Apogon > Apogon hyalosoma. The sequence goes on along the minus strand of JAPQRP010000007.1, from coordinate 7,854,583 downwards.
TGTGGAGAAGGGGTGGGATTCAATAAGTTCTACTTCCTCCCACTCCTTTCTGAATATGCAAAAGAAGTCATACTTTGTTTTCATGTATATGTTTTTGTTTCTTGTTTGTTTGTTTTATTTTCTTATCTGTTTCATTTGCAAGGACTAAGTAGGATTATTGTGTTTTGATGCATATTCAAATAAACTAAACTAAAGGATGAGTCCCTCTGTTTTCATTCAGTGTTAATGTCAAACTAAATTAACAGCTGCTTATTGACCACACAGGCATGACAGTGGCATCAGTCTGAATGTGTGTTAGGATGTTTCTAAGCTGACTGGAAAAAAAAAATGTTAACAAGGGTTTATAGTATTCAATACTATCTATGCAAACTGTGAGGGAAACTAGATGTGGAAGTATTCAGAGGGTTTTCCTCTTTAAATATCTGTCTGGATTTGCTGGAAAATGCACCGTCACAAAACTAAAAATAGGTATTTTTATATTTTTTCATGCGAAGTTCACTTCTTATGAATACATGGCTCTGACAGAACGGTGACACTACAAAAATATGATAATTCAACAGAATATGACGCACTGCTGTATGTTAAAAGAAACAACATTGTAAAAGACACCGCAAATGCTACATGCTTAAAGCTACATCTGAAATTAACACATCATATTAGAAAAACACTGTCCGAGACCATTTAACTGCACAATGACAACTTTTACTTCCCATATTTTGTGTATGTCTGGCTGATAATGTATACTTTTAATGAATTTTAAGAAGAATTCATAACTTTTATATGTAGTAGAGTATTTTCACAGTGTGTTAGTGTTGAATAAAATTACTTGAACACTTTTAACAAAACTGATTATCATTTAGAGACACATCCTGGCAAGTCAGGGATGAAAAGTTGTGGTATGGGAAGTACCTAAAGCTGTCAGGCAAATGTAGAAGAGTAAAAGTACCATATTTGCCTCTGGGATGTAATGACATAAGAATGGAAATAATTAAAGTACCTCAAATTTGGACTAAAGTACTGATTTTTTTCACATACAAAGTACAATAAAAACCAGCTGAATATGTGATATGATCATATTTAATACGTCAGAAAATTCTGACTTATGTAAAAAAAAAAAAACAGGCTGTGGAGGCGTTCACTGCCATTCAGCTGAAACAGGAACAGGAAAATCACGTCTGAAGAATGTGTTTAGTGTTAAACAGCAGAAAAATACGAACACACTTGTGTCACCACCCTGATCAACTAATCAATACTATGCAGGTTTATCCACGGGCTGCATCTCAGTGTTAATAAATCTGTTTATTTGTATTTTACTGGTCAAAATAAGTTGGCTTGTGTTTTGTTTTCTATTTAAATCGAATTTATTTAATGTTTAATCGGACTGGGGTCAGGGGTCAGGCAGCTGTTCAGTTTCCCACCAAACATCTCTGCAGCTCCAAACAAACTTTCACTCCGGCGCATATGAATCACTCTGCAAAAACAACCAGAAAAAAAAAAAAAAAAAAAACACCCGCAAACATCACTCACCTCCGCCCCGCACTACTCCATCGATCCGATCAGATATATGTCCAGGGCTGATCGATAAGACACTACAAATATGTAATCGAAGCGTCCGTGTGATCCGTGAGATGTTTGTTTCCTCTCTTCTCCACCCTCAAAACTAAAGCAACTGTCTGCGCCTCACAAGAGGTCCGCCTGCGATGCGTTCAGGACCCCGCCAGAAACTCAGAATTTACACGATCCGATGCGCAAAATGAAGTCTTAATTTATTGAAAGCTGGTAAAATAAATAAATAAGGCTGATGAAATATATTTGGTGATGCTTGAGTTAGGTTGTAGCATCTTCAGAAGTTTATGTCATATTTTCTCGTTAGTGTTATCTTGTGCAAAATATTTAAATGATTAAAAACGATTTTTTTATTGATTTTTTTTTAAATGAAACTTATTGGGAAGTAGAAGTAAAAAAAAAAAAAAAAAAAAGTCTATATAAAAACATTTGCAGGAAAGGAACTGTAAAAATAAAGCTAGTAGAATGTCTGTCCTACATTAGGTCCCATTCTGCTTAATCACAGTCATGTTTTCATACTTTGGAAACATTTCTACAATTGTAGCAGTATCCTGTCTTGGTTTTTCTTTATTTTGTGATGTAAAGTGTTAAATTGTCATAAATTTTTGCACATAAGCCTTCACACAACACAGATTAATCCAGTGGAAAGTAGAACCACAAACTCTTAGAATTTCAAGTTGAATGAAAAAATGGTCTATATTAAAGCATGTCTATATATGTTATAGTTTAATACAGAAAAGAAAGTGGGAAAGCTATTTTTGGACTCATACAGCTTAATCACATGAGTTTATGTTTCAATAACATTTATATGACTATATGAGTATCCCGTCTTGATGTTTCGTAATTTAGCAATGGAAAATATTAAACTGTTCAATTTTTTGCACCTATATCTGCATGCAACACAAAATTTCAAGTTGTATGAAAAAAAGCTCTTTACTAAAACAGCTTTTTGTGTATTATTTCATTATGTTACTGTATAGTGTATTATCTATCTATCTATCTATC
>JAPQRP010000007.1:7817418-7845314 GCA_037367295.1 Apogon hyalosoma | reverse complement strand
ATATGTACTTTAGTTCTGGAACAATTTTGCCCCAAGTTGGTTGGATTTCATTTACTTTAGCTACATTGTTGTTTAGTAGTTACAGGGTGCAGGTATGGATCCAGCATCAGAGTTGGAATTTCAGTTTTACAGTAAAAGGTTATCAATACTTATTGAAATACAATACAAGTGGTGCCAGGCACAACAAACCCCGCCCCTCACACATATTTCACCCATTATAAGTAAATGGGAAGATTTTAAAAATTCATTAAAAATGTGAACTTTGACCTACTGTTCCCAAAATGTAATGAGATCCATTCTGGGTCACTGGCAATCTATAAAATCAATTTGGTATGAATTCAACCAATAGTTTTGTTGCTAGAGTGTTAACAAACAAAGAAACAAAACAAACAAACAAACCGAACCAAAAACAATACCCCTTGCATGTCCTTCGGGGGGCGGGGTAATAAATGAATTCCTCTCTTTGGATATATTCCAACCCACAGCACCATCTGATTAGTTACATGCCATGAGTGACAGCCTATCAACACTGAAATGAGAAAAGAACATATGTTAATTGTTAGTTAGTGTTTGGTCCAATTCAAGGAGAAAACTGACCATAAATACATTTGAAATATTATAGAATTGTACTTTTTTCAAAATTTGACAGCCAGCCTAAAGGTATAAAATGGATGAAAAGTAAATGTGAGAACAGAGTCATTGTATAAATACTGACTGAATGTAATTAAATGTGACTGCACATGTGTGGACTGATGAGGAGGCTCTATTATTGACTGAATTCTCACGATAAACAAACAGACATCCATATTAATTGGAAACAGAAATGAAACTCCATGTATGAAGTTAGAAAAATGTTCACAAAGGTTTTGACAAACTGAGCTCTATTTTATTTTTTTTTATTATTTTTTATTTTTACAAAATGGATGAATATATGGCTCACATTTATCTCATTTTTAACAGAGGTGTTTTTAGTATCTTTGGGATCATACATCATCTTAAATTTTTTAGACTGTCATCTGTCACCTACCGTACGGTTTAGGTTTGTCGTTGTTCACAGTAATGATATGATATTGATTTAGTGCCTTCTTGGATCTGTTTTGTGTGTTCTTTAAGTTTCTAAGATTAGGATGTCGGTTTATGGGGGCTCGTCCGGGATCACTGTACTGTTCTCTGTTAATTTTGAAGAGATTAACAAACAAAAACTTCATCAAAACCTGTGTAGTATGTTTGAATTAATCATCGTTATCCAGTTGGCCCAATGTTTTTTCCTTAGTGAAGCCCATTGTTGTTTAAAGTGTAGTCTTTTACCTCCTAAACGATTATTAAAAGATATCAGTAATGTATAGCTACATATAGTTATACATCTATCATCTCCTCAATTAACAGTTGAGTCAGTATGTTATTGTATGAAATAATTTATCCAAAAAAAGCCCACTTAACTGAATCTCGTTCATCCATACATGCATGTCACTAATTAGATGACGAGGCATTTGGCTACCTTAATTGCTAATATTCACTCAACAGTAGAGGATGTAGACACTCAGTAGTACATATTCTTTTGCTGATTTTCAGAAAATGTTTGGTAAATACAGTATGTAAGGAAAACTAATGTGTCAGATTCCATGTTTAATTATTATTCACAACACTTTCAACCCACTCTTGGTCTGATTTCCTCTAGTGTTTTAGTCAGATTTCTTGTTTTAATTCCAATAGTCACAGTCTTTGAGTCCCGGTTCAATATATTATTACTAGTATATTTAGGTCAAATAATAACTGGTGTTCAACCTCAGTTTCATCAGTATTCCTCAGTATTTAAATTTAGTTTGTTTCAATGCTTTTCGTCATTAAATCCCATTTTGTTCCTGGTTTATCTTGGTGTAGCGTTCTCTTTTGTTTTTTCTCCCTGTTTTTTAGAGTCAGTTTGCTATCATATTTAACTTTTTTTTTTGTAGTTTATTTAACTGAGCTGTACCTAATATTCTGTGGAGTTTTAACTTGCTAATCAGAAATGGTAAGCTTGTTTTATTGACGTTTTGATGTGACTGAAAATTCATATTGTGTTTTGTTTCATTCGCTAATGAACAAAATGTACAAAGCTCTGGTTCTGTCTGTTACTGTGCATTTGTCGCTTGGTTTGGTCCAGTATTTACAAGCATGTTGTTTGGTATTCATCTGAGTTAAAGCTTTTTTATTAAATCCATTTGTTGTACTGCATTTTTAAGTTGAGTTTTGTTCAGTATTCTCCTGTTTTTTAGTCTCAGTGTGGTCCAATATTATTGTCCCACTTTGGCCCTGTATTTGTAGGAATTCAGTACAAGCTTAGTCCAGTTTTTTTTTTCCTTATGTTTTCTGATAATTTATCCCTTATTTGGCCCAGTAAAACCTGCTTTTGTAATCCAAACTAGCTTCTACGTTTATCACTTTTACGATGATAATCTTTGTCTTTGTGTTTTTATTAGTTTGATATAAGATTTAGGGTTTTTTAGTCATACGTTAGTGTTAATGCAGCTGTGTTTCACTTGGTATTAAACTAAGAAACACCTGTATGTTTGAAATGTTGTCAGAGTGATACAATTCAGGAACTTCATGTGATTTTTGTGGTTGTTTTATTCATCACCTGGTTTTAGTTCTCCCCACTCCTGAGATTAGGCTGTCAGTTGTATTGCAGAGCCGGTGTGACTTCTCTCAAAGGGGGTTTCTGATTGTTGAAATACACCCAGGAAGAAGGAAGAAAAAGTCCACACAGCAGCGTAAATGTTCTATAAACCTCACAGGGATGTTCCTGTATGAGCTTCGACTGTGGGGTGATTTGGTTCCTCTGTGGGCCAGAAGAGTCTTACCAACCAGACAACCCAGCAGCTGACGAGACGAAACTAGAGCTGTCCAATAGTTCCTGAAATGCTGAAATATACACCAGTAAAACCACAATAAACAGAAGCAAGAATCCTGTGTTTTTTTGTTGGTGTCAAATTCAAAACCAACGTATAACGCGCCAAAAGGTGAAGTGCTTGGTTGTAAAATATATATTTCTGTGATAAAAGGAAATTGCGAAGATAAAAACTACAATTCCCAAGGTGCAGTTGATCAGCAAACATCCAGTCACAGGGACAACAACTACAGCTTGACAGTGAAGCCAATGTGGAAGTATCTTAATGTGTAAAGGATTGAATGCCATTGAACTTCCCTCTAAAAATACTATAAGTCATTTAGGTCTCAGTTTGGATCCTCTAGTAAGTGTGTCAGTGGCTCTTATGTTAAGTTTTGCTCTGTTTATAAGATTTTAGGGCAATAAGATAGGTGTGAGATCTGAGGTTACTCTGGTCTGGCTTCAAACAGGAAATTCATTCATCATCTGGGCCTGCCTTATCCTCACTAGGGTCGCAGGGGTCGCTTCCAGTTACTTGTGGGCAAAGACGGGGTACACCCTGGACGAGTCGCCAGTTCATCACAGGGCTGACATATAGAGACAAACAACCAGTCACTCTCACATTCACACCCATGGGCAATTTAGATGAACCAGTTAACCTATCAGTGCATATCTTTGGATAGTGGGAGGAAGCAAGAGAGAACCCACTCAGACACGGGGAGAACATGCAAACTCCACACAGAAAGGTCCCACCCACTGACTGGTGTTGGAATTCAAACCCAGGGCCTTCTTGCTGTGAGTCATGAGTGCTCAAACAGGAAATTAAATATCAAAAACAAAAATTTCCTTCCCCATGTCTAATCATTCTAACTCTAAATTAGACCTGGGCATTGTACAGCCCGTGGGCCACACGCGGCCCAATTGGTGACCCTGTCTGGCTCGCATGAGGTCATTGGCCAATTAAAAGTCGACGCAAATATAAATCATCATAATAGATGCAACCAATACATCAGCACTGCTTTTATTTTGAAGGACCTACTAAATTAATGTTTTTTCACACATACTTTCTGTACTTAGCATAAGGCTAATGCACCGATTGGTTTGTTGGTCAGTTTCAGCCCATGAAGGTGTCAGCTAATACCAAAAAAGAAAGACTGATTCAGAATGCAGAGTTTTTAACAAGACTTAAAGGACTTCTAAGTATTTCTTCACTGAACTCAGAGGTAAAGAAAAAACAAAACAAAACCAAGATATGCAAACAAACAGTGCATTGCATTTATTGTTTTTCATGTAAAGTTCTTGTGGAGCTGGTTTTGCACATTTTCGAAAATGTTTTTGTGAATATTCATTAAACAGTTGTATTCTGTGCTCCACATTTTCATTGCGCCTTAATGTTGTTTCATTTACTCTTTTTATAGAGATATATATTGAGCAGAGCTGCAGGTGTATTGGTCCGGCCCTTAACAACTATCAAAGTATCTTATGTGGCCCCATAAGAAAATGAATTGCCCGCCCCTGCTCTAAATACTACAGTACCCATGAGCCTCAGCTGCTGTTGCCACAGAAAGGAAGGCTCGAATGTATTCTACAAAGTGAATCTATCTATTGGTCCTGAATTTTAGGATTTCCATCCCAGTATGATGCAGAACACTGTTCTTTAGAGTCAGTTTAATCAAGAGTTTAAAGTTTTTCATGTTTTGAGTTATAGTTTGATGTTTTTCCCCTTGAATTTTTGGACATACATCCATCCTGATGCAGCAACAAACCTGTACTCATGTCTAGTGTTATGAACTTTTTTTTAATCCTCCTGCTCTTACTGCTCTTATTCATCTTTATCTTACTTTCGTGTACTCAGTTTATTTTTTTCCCATCTCTTATTTTTTATGTTTAGTCTCATAAAAGTTCTTCTAAAGATTAGCATCACAAATTCTTATCGCTATAAAGCCTTTGATAACTGCATTATCTATAGTTTCTATCAGATATACCACAAATAAACGATAACTGAGTGTCTGGTTGCAACAAAATGATACCAGTAGACGAGTTCGCTAGATAAAATGAAAACTGATCTGGTCGAACATGATACATTCAGACTGCTTTTTTTTTTTTTTTCTGAAGTTGCTTCTTTATTTCACCATGAAACCACAGTGACACTTTTGCGCTAAAGCTTCCTTTTTTCCAACTACATCTGTGTTACAAAACTACACTTACAACATTTTAACGCCCAAGAGTAGTTTGATTCTTCTGTCTTTGAAAGGTAGAGATGCTTTACTGTCAGTTTAATGTGATGTCAGGTCACAGCCACCCTAAACAGCCTGTCACTGAATTTCATAAAATGTCTATTAAATGGAAGGTTAAATATCTGCTCTTCGTCTGTACTCTAGAGCTGAATCTAAAATGAAAAAGAGCAGTGAAAATGTATTTTGACATTTAACAACATAACTCAATGAACAATATAACATAGCCAAAAATGAAGTAAGAGTTTTGGACTTCCCCAAATGCTAATGGTTCATGGGAGACAAGAATAAATGGCTTTTTATATAGGCTTTATGCATACGTTGATGTGCTCTTTATACTTTGACAAGTTTCTCAAAATTAGATTAAAAATTGCAATATATTGCCTTCACGATGTATAGCAAATATTGTGAATTTCTCAAAAATAAAACTTCTGTACACTCATAAATCTAAACAGAAATCAAAAATCAAACACTGAAGTACACATTTCTGAAAATATCAAAACTATAAACGCTACAGTGGACAGTAAGAAAAATGACAAAATAGAGGTGTAGACATACTAAAGCAGAGTGAGGAGGACAAAATAAAAAGCTGTGAGATCAGAGGTGAAAGCTTCCAGCAGGGGTGAGATCAGCAGATCTCCACCCAGAGACAGAGTGAAGAGGGTGGGGTCAGCGTCCCCAGAGTCTGGGCTGAACCACGTTCTCTCTCCACACATCTGGAGACACACACCGCTTAACAATGCATACAATACTGGATTCACTGCACATTCAGCACTCAGTTACTTCACATTCAATGCTCAGTGGACTGCATGTACGTCACTGTTTACTTCACCTACTGTACATCACTCATTTTTCTGCACAAATAGCGATCGGTTTATTGCACATACAATATTGAGTTTACTTCACATAGGACACACTATACCTCACAGACAATGCTCACAAACACTCAAATCTTCACAGAATTTTAAAATTCAACATCAGTACTTTTTTAACACATTTCTAAGGCCTCACTAAACTAAAACTATGATTGAGTAACAGAGGGTCATTCGCTACTGTCCAGACCTACATTAACAATGTAAAAACACAGGAGGTTTGACAAGCTTCCAGAACAAGTAAAGGCTGAAGTGGTGTGTAACTGCAGGTCATATATATAACAGTTGAACGTTGGTGACAAACTTATTACATACAGGTTAGTGTTGTATAAAGTACTGGAATGTCACACTTGAGTAGAAGTACAGGTACCCTAACAAAAAATTACTCTGGTAGAAGTTCAAGTCCCCAACTGGAATGCTCCTCAACTTAAAGTAAGTGCTTAATATTTATTGTACTTAAGTACATCAAGTAATCTACAATTAAATGTACTCAAGTAATGAAAGCAAAAATAGTAAGTAACTGGAAAGAAAATGTTAATACCAACCAAAGGCAGTCCTAATTTTGAATATTGCACTGCTGCTCACATCAACAGATTGCTGACAGGTTGAGTGTGAACTGTCATTTGCTCTTGTTTATTATGAGATTAGGCCCAATGACAAATCATCTTCCTGACTTTGTTGCAGTCACCTCAGCGGTGAAAACAGCCAATTTCCCTCAATTAATTTTTTTTTTTTTTTTTTGTAACGAGTAATGATACTGTGCATTAGAAATGTATTGGAGTAGAAGTATGCAATTGAGTTAGGAAATGTAGTGAAGTAAAAGTGAACGTAAACAAATAAAAAATACTCAGTAAAGTACAAATTCTCCCAAAACATACTTGAGTACAGTAGTGAAGTATTATTACTTCGTTACAATACAACACTGATACGGACTCACTGAAAATTGAGGAGGTTCAATAATGACCATAGACACAGATAAAGAAATGAAAACTCGCATGTTGTGTGTATTTCAGTTTGAAGATGTCAGAGAACTTATAAAGTGATTTTTCCCATGTTTAATGACATTATCATAACTAAAGGATCAGATATATTTCTGGTATTCTCAAGGAACTAATGTCAGATTTCTGAAATAATATTTCTTAAATAATGGAGAGATAGATATGTAGGACTACACTATGCATTTAAGTACTTTAATAATCTGGCCTTAATGAATATCAGTACAACTCTTTCAGTTGCTCTAAAGGTAAGATGCTAGCTAATGTTTTTTTTTTTTTTTTAACTTAGTACACAATTGTTAGCAAACATGAGAAGTTATCTCAAACAGGTCTTACAGGTGTTTATTTATATGATGTACAGTACTTAATCAGCCTCAAATAATACACACCTACTCGACTTAAAGTTAATTTGAATATCTTGAGTAACAAAGAAATTAACAGTGAACACAGCTCTTCTAGTTTACTCTGAGAACACATCTCTGCTATTTTACAAATCTTATCACAGCAATTTCCTGTTTCTTATATTATTTCTGATAACACTGGAAATGCCATGCTGAGAGCCAAAGCTTGACAGGCATAGCAACAGTAACTGTGGGGGGCGTGGCTTAGCAGCGGCTCATTTGCTCTGTTTTGTTCCTCTTCTTGTTGTGTTTGATTAACCTGTGCTGAAGGTGAAAGCCAGGTGCTACACTGTAAATCATTAAATCCGAATGCCGAGGATCAGGGTAAGGGCTACATTTAGACATGTTGTGGTTATGACTAATGTTACTGTAAAAGTTCCATAAAATTAAAGTTAATGCTATAGCCCTCACATGCATGAAAGCCTAATGTTCTGCATGTGTGAGGGATTGTCTTGGCATGTATATTGACTGAATAGAAATCTGGAACCTTCAAAATCTACTATTTGTCCTGTAACACTTTTTGCACCCCTTTTAATTATTTCAACCGACAGAAGCTGTCATCATGTTGTAGAATATTAGCTGATTTTAGATGACTTTGAAGTCTGTACTAGGTCTGTTTTTGCAGCAGTTTTAGTTGCTGACTATTGGAGCAGTATCTGCAGACTCTAATACATTTGTTGCTGGTTTTCATGTCATAGTGCTCCATCATGTGTCGACATTTGTAGCTTTACCACATCATTAAATAAATGTTTAACAACTTTGAACTAATGGAACGAAACTGAAATAAATGATTTAGAAAATTTCTATTATTGGGTATGATTTTTTTCTGCCTTAAACACAATTTCACTGTTGATCTTGACCTGATATTGCTGACCTGTGGGACCTGGAAAATGACTTGAACACGCTAGGCTTGTTGGATTTAGACACGAGCTAGTCTTTGGGATTTAGATATGACAAGTGATTTGGGCTTTGACATGACCAGCTAACCCAAAAATACTTGACCTGCAGGAAGTGGACAACACATCATCTGGGTGACTTCTACATGACTTCACAAGTAACACTGAATATCCAATTCACAGAACTTGTAACCGATACATAATTCATCATGGGACCTGTTACCTCTTTCCCACTAAGGAAGTTTGAGGGTCAGTACAAAGCCAGTTTTTAATCTAAGGTTTCAACAGCCAACAAAACAAAGCAGTACAACTGGAGTGGTAGCAAGACTTTGCTGGTCTAGAACACACAGGAGTTTGGGGCCTAAATATTATCACCACCATTTTTGAAATATATTGTATCTTAAGAAATGTTTTGTCTGTCTAATCCAATGCAGAAGAAGACCGAGACTTCAGTATAGATGTGGAACTGAAGACAAACTAGCTGAAAATGAACATATTTTAGTGTATTTATGTGATTTATTTATTTTTTGCATATTAGCATATTTAAGTTTTGCATGAGAAAATGGAAAAAAAAATATGTTCCTCCATTTCATTATAATATTTATGCATGCACAATTTGTACTCAAAATAGAGATAATGCTCTTTATGATGCAATAGTACAACAAGGTAGGCTGGACAGATAGGAAAACTAAATTAATCTTTAGTCTCAACCTCAAAAAAAAAAAAAAAGATGGGGATAAAAGCAATAGAATTCTGAACTTCTACTCTATTCATTACATCAGTGTGTAACATAGGTTTTTCACCACAAACCAAAGCAAATAGAATCAAGACATATTTTCTTTCTTTTCCTTCTTAATATATGCACACACAATGTTGGATTTACAGATTTACTAAAGAAACCACCATTACCTTAAGTAATATATAAATTACAATCATCTGATGTTGAAAAACATTAGACATAATTATGTTGGAGGGTTATTATACTGAATTTTAGATCTGATATGCAATAAGGGTATCTAAAATTGTCTGAGTGTTGTATGATACTGTTTTGAATTTCTGATGACAAAGACCCTATGTTGCATAAAGACTCAAACCAAAGCCAAAACTAATACAAAACAAAACAAAACAAAAAAATCTAATAAAAATAATAACTGAAAAGTGCTAAACTTCTATACTCTGAGTTTTACATTAATGTAAATCCAGCTTCCCACTGACTGCCAGTGGGCAGAGTCCATGTGAATGACTATAATAATTTATCCAGAGTCATGTTCACAGTCAAATATGTGTGTGTGTGTGTGTGTGTGTGTGTGCGTGTGTGTGTGTGTGCGTGTGTGTGTGTGTGTTTGAGTGTGTGTTGTGCATCAGGATAACATCTGTTTTGTTTGGAGACCGTTTCCTTCATTTCCATAAACACAAATCCTGACAGAGGACAGGCTGACACTCTGTGTCTTTTCTATGTGCAGTTGGATGATGGGACTTCACGTGTTTCTGAACACACTGTGTTAACTGAAGCAAAACACAACCTTTCTGTCGCCTGGAGCACAAACTATCAACCAATCAGGCTCAGTGAAAGTAAACAAATGCAAGTAAACTTAGTAGAGGAGATCTTTGTCACATTTACATTACATTTACCATTACATTTACATATACATGTATATTTGTACTTTTCTCAAGCATGTACCTTTCTATTTTCACTTGCACTTCTCTATTTGAGCTTTTAAAATAAACACTCTTCCAATAAAGGAAGGAAATGCTTTCAGCTACTCATCAAAAAGGCTTATACTGTACTTTTCTTTTTTAGTTTGTTGGAAAAAAAGTTTTATGTAACCAAACAGATACCTAAAATGACCTGAAATAACCAGAAAATATGGAACAGTTTGTGTTCCTGGTTTCTTTCTGCATATTATTATTATTTGCATGGTCTACAAAATGATATAAAATGGAGACCAATGTTCATCAAGGCCCATGATGAGGTTCTCAAATGTGTTGTTTGATCCAAAACCTTGATATTTAATTTGTTGTCACAAAGGAGGACAGAATCCTGAAAATATTTACATTTAAGAAGCTAAAATAAGATAAATTTAACTTTTGTTATAGATTGGATTAATTTGACAGTGGACAAATAACTGATGAGTTGTTGCAGCTCTAAAATGGACTCCATTTGATGCTTTAATTCCTTTATGAGTGTTTTTTTTCTCCAGATTTTAACCTCCTTGATTCTTAGTAATTTCTTCTCTTTGACTTCAGTTCTGCTGGAAACTTTCCCAGGCACCGTTTTAACCCTTTAAATGCAAAAGTTGCAATATTGCAACAAGCAACATAACTGAATGAAACAGACAGCTTTTTGACATCTTGATATCAAAACTGAATATTTTAAAAAAAAAAAAAAGAAAAGAAAAGTAAAGAAAAAAAAAACTCAGGGGCAACTCCAGGGTAAATTTTCCTCTGCTAAAATTGAATCATCTGATCAAATAGAAATCTGTTTCAGGTTTGACTGAATGAACAACATCCTTTTAAACATAGCATAGTTTCTTGTAATTGAATATAGTAAATGCTTTGCAAATCCAACTACAAGGAAACCAGAATGAAAATCTAAAAACACAGACGCTTAGTGGGGGGAAAAAAAGTGGAAGTACTGCTATGGGAAATGAACAGATTAATTAGCAAATGTTAAAAAAGTGACAAAAAACATATTCAGTGACCATTGCATCTGGAGAAGGAATATGACTGATGAAGATGATTTTTTTTTAGAATCTTGTGGGATTCTTCAGGCCAGGAGTTAATTTCAAAATTCATCACATGATTGGGACAGGACAGAAAAAGAAGTAACAGCTCTAATATGAATACTCCATGACAAATAATATCAAATGAAGCTTAATATCACCTCTTTTGTGAAATATGAAGTGTCAGAAGTGACAAAAACATTACATTGCCTAAAGAATGCACCCCCTCTTGAAAAATTAAACAAAAAAGGATATTATTTTGAGTGGGATTGAAGATTCTTGTTTTGTTATTAGTATTGTTAAAATAAAGTCATCAGTGATAGTGAAGCCTTAATTGTAAGGTTTAAAGATCATAGTGAAGAATAAAATAATGACAATAACTGTCAATAAATATAACAAATGATTAAAAAAAAGTGAAGTAAATCAGCTGATATTATACAACAGTAGAATTGAAGAAAATGTACTGACCTGTTATTTTTGCACAAACATTCCTCAAATCTTTGCAAGTGGGTGTTCTGATCTGAGAATAAATTCAACATGAGCAAAGACTGATGAATGCAAGAAACTCTGTGAAATGGGGATTCTGAGAATAAATTCTATATTTGGACCGATAAAATAAAAAATACTCTCCGTAGAGATGTTAAATATTATTTGTGATTTAAAATAAATCTTAGACTTGTGCTGAATAGTCCAATACTGTGACTGCATATTCCCACTCAACATGTTTGCTGTGTTTCCTGTGTTGCAGGTTATAAAAGGGGTCAGAGGTCATCATGCAAACTATAAAGTGTGTGGTAGTGGGCGACGGTGCTGTGGGGAAGACTTGCCTCCTCATCTCCTACACCACTGGAGCGTTTCCCAAAGAGTACATCCCCACTGTGTTCGACAACTACAGTAGCCAGGTGGGACAAAAATAAAATAATGGTGACTTTCACTACCTGATCTGCCCCAGAAACCCAATTTGTTCTATACAAACAAAAATACTTACAACTACTTGTGATGTCATTTTAGGGCAAGAATTACGTTTTTAAAAAATCCTCAAAAATATCTACCTTTAAAGGGTACCTCTAGTGACATTTCATTGTTAGCTATTTCAAAATATCACATATAATACTAGTGGTTCCGTAAGGTAACTTGCATCATAGCCCGTTGTGACATACATGCGAGTACTAAGTTACGGCTCTGTCAGTCAGACATGTTCAGCGACATGTTTCCTCCTTCATAAGCTCTTCCAACACCGGTAGCGACTCAGACTCGTTGGTTTGTCTGATTACCTGGGCTGCGATGGACTGGTCAGTGACCCCGTGCAGCAGATGCTAATCTAAGATGACACATTATTGGCCAGTGCTGGGTTGCATCTCTAGGTCAATGGCAGAGTGCAAAGCTTACGGTTACACAAACAACAAGAGTAAACTCATGCTTCCCACTCAATCTTGCTCTTTGACTGCTGCTTGTTTACTTACACTGGGATCACCCAGAATCAACGATGGTACGTCACTTCCGGGTGGTATATTGCTGCTTCCGATAGGTTCTGCCCATGCTAGTAATTCACATAATACAAAAGTCCAGTGTGATGCATTTATTGTGAATTTGCACCTCTCTTGCTTAGTACGCAAAGCACAAATAATGTTATTAGCATGACCAGTACAGGTACATTTTAATCTCAGATAATATCAACTTCTTTCTTAAAATATTATTCAACTATCATTTTTATTTACTTGTTTCTTCCATAAATTGGCTTTACTATGACATACTGTTGCTACTTCCTGTCATCAGTATTATTTCATTTCACTAGTAAATCAGCAAAAGTTATTTTTGCTTTTTCTGAAATGAAATGTCACTACATTTACTGGGTAGTGAGAGATAAATCAAAGTGAAATGAAAATCAGACAACATTTATGAAAGGTTTTGGTTGATATAAGACAGTAGCTAATGTTTATATAATGTTATGTTTTGTATATTATGTTCATATAAATATGTCATGTGGTATCTCATTAGTTCCATAAACCTCATACATTGAGCAAAAAGATAAGAATATTTTCCAGTACAGTGTTTCTGTCACTAACTCTGCTTGTGTTCCTGTGTCCGTGGTGCGTTCAGGTGACGGTGGACAGCAGGACCATCAGTCTGAACCTGTGGGACACGGCGGGGCAGGAGGAATACGACCGGCTGAGGACTCTGTCGTACCCGCAGACCAACGTCTTCATCATCTGTTTCTCCATTTCAAGCCCCGCCTCCTATGAGAACGTCAAACACAAATGGCATCCTGAGGTCAGAGGTCAAATATTCAACCATATGACAGGTTAAGGAAAAGGTCATCTAACTAAAGAATCTACACTTCAGGTGTGAATGTGTCATGATCTGTGGGGTCGGCATGCTGCTCTGTCTGAGTTTAGTCCGATTAAAAAAATGACTCAGTACTGAACAAACTTCTGTTCCGTAAAACATTTTGTTTCCTAATAATCAGCCGACCTCTGTGATAATGATCAGCATCTTATCCATAGACTGGTGACATATCAAACCGCCTGATAATATCTGATTCAAACCAAATGATTGTTTTTTTAAGACCAGTGACACAGCATGAGGTGTTACAACAGATGGGGCCCCTTGAACAGACTCGCACATAAACACATGACAAATGTCTACTGCCATGGCCAAGGACTCTGTTCGATTTAACCACCGACTGTTGTAAACATTAGAACACTGGTAGACAAAAACTGACACCACTGACTCTCAGTGACCAATGTTTAAGCTAATTAGCAGGTTAGCTGTTGGGTTTTCATCAATTGTGGAATTGTTCTCCTTTACTTAGATCATCTTTTAAGACGCATACACAAAAATGTTTTTGCTCTTCTGTAAGAAGCAGTCACCATAGAAAAGGCTTTAGGGATTGGTGAACTTCTCAGTGATCATAAGGCTCCAAAACATTCCATGTTTTTAAGCCAAGCTAGAGGCTAGAATACACTGAACCATCTTTTAATGAAAGTTTGAGGGTCTTGTATTAGTGTGTGATATTTTAAAAAAAAATCTCTGTGTTTGGGAGTTTTAGGTCACAAACATGGAGATTTTTAAAGAAAAACTCCAGTTTGTGTGTATCCATGTGGGCAGGAAAAAGATAATAGATGTTACAACCCAATTCATATTGTTGTTTTGTGTAATGAACATACAGTTGGAAGATGGCAGTGTTTTAGTAACATCTATTTAATGTAGAGAACACTCATTCAACCATCCAACCAATGCTTTTAAGTTAAGTTTATAACATGAGTTGTCATTGCTGATCAATTTCCTTCAGTATTATTTGAGGGTCTACAGTGTTTGCAGTCTGTCTAAGCTGTTGTTATGGTTTTTAGTTGTTTTTCATTTTAGTGTGTACACTTGTATTTTGTAAACAAAAATAAATAAATGAAAAATAAATGCAAGGAAAAATATTTTTTAAGAAAAATATTCATAATACTGGTAATGTCATGACAAGATATTTTCTGGTTTGGAAATGAAGTGATGACAAACAGCCTGATGAAAACATGGATGGATGACAAACTAAGTATCATAATGCATCCCTCCAACACATAATAAAGAATTTCAGCAAGTTTGGTGAAAAATTAGGGGATGGTTTTCCAGTTCTGCTCTAAAAACTAAATGATGACAGACAGACATGCTGATAGCTGATGTAGCTGTGAGTAGAACTGTCTGTTAGAGTTCAACACAACAAGTTTGTAAATGTGGACAAGTGAGTGGAGGATTTGCTGTGTTTAGTGTGACGGCATTTAATGTCCGTAACAACCCCTGGAGTCTCACTCGCTTTTTCAAGAGAAGCTATGTATCAATTGATGTATATCATATTGTTGAACACAGCTTAAAAACCTGCTGTAATAATCGCTGGTGTGAGCCACTGACCTTATTTCATGAAACCAAACACCCATTCAAATAAAACACTGACTGGGAAGTGCTGAACGTCAACACAATTCTAGGTAGTATGATTCATTTCTGCAGCACTCTACCACAAGACTACGGTAAATGTCAAAATGGGCCCTTCTTCTGTTATATTTCCATCAGATTAGACTCTTCAGAGCTGGTGGAACCACTCTGTGGTGTCATTGAACTTGTATTATGTATAAATATTTTATACATCTAAACACATCTTATCAAATAACTGTAGTTTCTTGGTAACCCTCTCAGTTGGAATGACTAAAGAGAATGATTTCATTTTGAACAAATATTATCCAAGAAGCCACAGTTAATAAAGAGATGTAGAACACAGAACTGGATGCTATATGTCCCATAATGCACCTGTACTGACTGGAGTTCTTATCAGAGCCTCCCTGCCTATAGTGAACAATGTGAAAGCAGGTATTTTCAACACAAGACATAGATATTTATATTCTTTTTCTGTTTCTATCTACAGGTGACTCACCATTGTCCTGGAGTTCCCATCCTCCTGGTCGGGACAAAGAGCGACCTCCGGAACGACAGTGAAATTCAGAGGAAACTGAAGGAGCAGAACCAGACCCCAGTCACCCACCAGCAGGGCACCGCCCTCGCCCGCCAGATTCATGCCATCCGCTACCTGGAGTGTTCAGCCTTGAACCAGGATGGAATTAAGGACGTGTTCACTGAGGCTGTGAGGGCCTTCCTGAACCCGCAACCCACGGTTAGCAAGAAGCCCTGTGTCCTACTGTAGACCAGACCAGATGGAGACCAGACCAGTCAAAGACCGGACCCAGACCAGACCAGACCAGACCAGCAGATGACAAGGGGCTGATTCTGGAAAAAAAAATACCTGAAAGACTGAAAAAAGTGTTTTCATGTTTTTAATTTCTGATTAGAATTTTATCTTTGAAGGGTTTGGATGGATTTTGGGTTTCAGATGGGTTTGTTTAGGTTTTCAATCCAGCAAAATTCAGGCTTTATTCAAATGTTTATTCAGCCCTGATGTCGGTTTGTTTTGGTTTTTTTGAGTTACATGTGCCAAATTAATATAATAGAGAATAATATGATTTAACATGGAAAAAACAAACACTTGCATGACTGATTCAATCTATGTTTAGTTTTGATAAGAATTTAATAAGACTAGTTTAAAATAAATCCTTTCTTCTCTCTCTAACCTGGCTCAGACCACTTCCTCCATGTGGTAACATAAGCCAAATAATAGTAAACCAGACTTTAAAAATTGTTGCACTAATGCCATTTTTGTTGAAACACAGTGTATGCAGGTCCTTAAAAGTCTACATAAATGTCCTGTATTAAAATGTTTTAAATATCAGAGATTTTGAAAATATCATATTCATTAATAACTAATCTAATGTTAGTTTGCATTTTACCCTGGAGTACACAAAGGATTTTTATTGACCAAATTGACAATATTGTAAATGCAGCTCTTTAATGCACTCTCTAGAGTCTGCTGCATATTTCTCGCTGATATTTCATAACTGTTAACATGGAAAGATGCTATTTTCTGTTAAATATCTGAAGGATCAATTACTAATTTTGTAAAATACTGGGGGGAAAATCCCATCATATGCTATATTTTAGTCTATAAATGTGTGAACCTCCTTTATATCATAAGTAAAATTGATAGATTCTGCTGTGAGTGATCTCTAACAGGTTTTCAATGTCTCACATCTTTAAGTTTTTGGCTTCCATCATAAACTTTGAAGATGTCTCCTGTTGGATTTGCAGATTCTGTACTAACACCGATTCTGCATTTTCACTTGTTTTAAAAGCTTGACAAGCTTCCAGCAGCTGGGTGTGGTTAGGTTTGGTTAGGACGGGGGGATTATGGAGGAGTCATTCGTCACAGTTGACATAATCTAACTGATATAATTTCATTTGTTCATCTTGAATTTCTTTTTGTCAGAGCACTGTCATTGAGCACTTCTGTGAATGTCCGTATTTCAGATTTTACATGCTTTAAACCTACCTGTGAACCTATGCTTTAGATTTACATGCAATCAGTCTTAAATTTGATTAAAAATCAAGATTTCCTTTTTTTTAATTTATGAATGTTTGAAAATTTAAAATAATATAGTTAGTAGAGAAAGTAAAAATGTGTTTCTGATGTGTTTATGTGTATCGTTCATATTAGAAAACTCCAATTCTCCTCTATTAAGAAGAAGCCCAAACCCAAGATTAGAGCATAATAAACCATCAAACCCCTTTATGTTGAAAGAAATTCTCATTGTTTTTTCAACCCAGAATACTTTGTTTTTTAAACAAAAGTCTATAAAGCAAGTGACTTTCTGAGATGGTATAGGAGCAAGAAGTCCAGTTGGCTTCGGTTTTGTGAGAAAATGTGATTCTATTTGTTGATTTTATTATTTTGCTGTATTTTTATTTAAATGTGACAATACATTTAAAATGTTTCATACAGTATATCTGCCTGCTCTGTCTTATTCAAACAGTTGGGAGCTTGTTTACAGTTTTTGAGTCGGACACAGGGATATGTGTGTAATTGTATAGGTGTTTGTTCTTCAGGCAAATGAATGGAGAGGAAGTGAGTTTAAAATGAGCTGCAGACAAACAACTTCCCCAAAAATGAAAGGGGTCATGTGGTGGCACATAATAAAATAATCAAATGATAGATGAACCTGAAGGCCATGGCAGCATTTACTTTTCCTCCGAAGGCCTTTAAATCATGAATATAGTCATTGTCAGTTAAATAAAGACCCCTAATGCATTTTAATTTGTAGGCTTGTATCTAAAAGTGACCTTTGAAAAATACAAAACAATGACCATCCCATAATATAAACCTGAAGTCAAATTTGTTTTGTTTAACATTAGTTTACAAAGCAGTTAAATAAATCTGGAAATGCACTCAGAGTTGAAACTTACCACAAAGGAAGACGCTATTATGTTGCATTATGGGAAATGCAGTCAGACTATCTGAGCGGCACATGAAAGTTCAAATCTATGGCTATATTTGGAATCATATACTGATCAGTACATACGAAATACACTTCAATACACATGCAAGTAGGACGAAGTGTCATATGGGTCCGATCAAGCGAAAGTGAACATCGACATGAAAAAGTAAATTTGCACACATCATTTATCAAGTGGGCTCATTTTTTAACTAAAGATCTGTATTTTATGGAACTGTTATCCTTTTTAAAATACCACTTGTAGAAAAAACATACAACCGATTTTATCGATTGTATTTTTAACACCATAGCCATAGCTTGAATTTGACACTAAAATTATTTCGAAAAAATTAGAAAATGTATTTAATCTGTTGATTATATGGATGATTGTTGAGTTTTAAGTATTACATTTTCACTATGCTGTGAATATTATTGATATTTATGAGTGTGAACATTTGTGTCTTCCTTAAAAGGCCCTGTCCACGTGTTCCCACAAAAATACCAATTTAAAATTTTCAAGTTACATATAATTCACATATTTGAGTGAAACTTTCAGAAAGTATTGATCTTTTGATACATTTTGGGTGATGCATACAATGCTAAAGAGTCGTCCACATGTTACTATGGCAACCTGTCCACGTGTTACCACATTCTCATGTCAACAAAACAGAAACTTTTCAATATGTTACTCCAAAATGTATTTTCAGTATAGTTGAACATAATATCTAAAAGGTTTTGTCCTACTTGATGTCAATTTCTGTCGAGAACCGCATGTTTTGAATGTTTGCGTAAAGCTTAAAAAGTTGATGTCTGTTTCAAGTCCACGTGTTACCGAGCAATAATTTGACATTTTTCAGCTAAAAATTTTATCTCCCCAAATTTTGTTATACATAATGTTTAAGTGCTTATAAATACCTACTCAAATATGTATAATACAGGCATATAAGTCTTTGGATGGTGGGAGGAAGCCGGAGTACCCGGAGAGAACCCACGCAGCTGAAATCACTGGGAAAAAAACACAGCCTAAATAACAAGCAGATGCCTTTTACACCAATTATTTATATGTATTGACAGGATTAGTGGATCAACAGTTTAGATCAGTAGATGCTTTTGGTCGACGGTGGAATTTCAGGTCTTTATGGGTTAAGTTGCCATTTCCAGCTGTTGCACTGTTAACATATGAAATAATACTGCAGTAATTCCATATTTTGTTCCAGATATTTCTACTGTTTGTAAGTCATATCTCCCTCATTTATTTGTTGTTTACCCATATTTTCACTGTGTGATCAGTATTACAGCATAATTACAATGTCAGTGTTTTTTCATTGTGACAAACCTGCTGAGAATTTCATTTTATTTAATTTAATTTATTAAGATCCCCATTAGCAACTGAAACATCAGTTGCTATTCTTCCTGGGGTCTTCTACGTTAACTTTGCCGGAGTGTTTCTGTTCAGTATGATTGAGCTGTTTCAGGCTTCAGGATGTCGTCTTTTCCTGCAGAGCGTCTCCTCAGAGGCAGGAGGCCATTTCCTTTTCCTGTCCCCGCGTCTCCTGTTGGTGGGCCAGCTTTTCTAAGATGACCAGATCACAACAGATGCATGAAATACAGAGAAGATGTCCGTCAATGGCTTCTCAGAGCTGTGTGGTCTAAAACCTTTGACTAATTTGTGAAGACACTCGCAGGGAGTGAAGAATAATAAAAACATAACCAATATTTTCACTTTTCTGGCTGTCATCTGGGTTTATATTTGCACAGAAAGCCATCATGCTATCAACACATTGCAATAAAAACAATATATACAAAAGCTGTCTTTCTTTTCAGACAGCAATAGCTATGATGTGCCATATCCATGAATGAAAATACAGATTGAGGGCTGCAACTAACGATTCTTTTAATTCAGGATTAATATACCAATTGTAGGCTATTTTCATTCTGCACAGATCATGTTCTATATGAATAGTTTCTCATATACAAGGTAAAATACTGAAAAAGTGCCTGGAAATCCCCTATAAGCATAAGTAATGTCTTCAGAGTTGTTTTCTCATCAATCAACGGTCAAAATCTTAGATATTTGGCCTGCTCTCTTTAAGACAAAAAAGGGTTGACAAATGGTGCCAGGCACAACAAACCCTGCCCCTCACAAATGTGACTTTGACCTTTGACCTACATTCACCAAAATTTAATGGGATCTATTCTGGACCACCTTGCACCTTTCCTGAAAATTTCATGGAAATTGGTCCTGTAGCTTTTGCGTAAAGTTGCTGACAAACAAACAAACAAACAGACAAAAAACAAAACAAAAAAACAAAAACAATACCCTTGCCTCCCCTTTGGGGGTGGGGTAAAAATTGTGAAAATCATTGTTGGGTAGTTAAAGACCCTGCTGCTTATGCCCACCGCCAAACAGAAGAAAAAAAAACACACCCAGAGTTTAGATCAGCTCTGAGTAGCAACAGAACAAGGACCCCATCGACTGCAGGCCAGGAAACTGAGGGGGTCTGAATACGTTCTGTTGGAACTGCAGCTTCAGCCACAGAGGATGGAGTTCATCATACAGGTGACGGTGGGTGGTCAGTCTGAGCAGGGGGTGGGACCCACAAAAACTTCACCAAACACAATGCACCTGAAAACATCCCGCAGCTCTTAGGTCTTAACCCTTTCAAGTCTGCCATTATAACAGCCTGCCCAGGCGTCTTCATGTGTTCTTTACAATAAAAGTGTCAGAAAATGTCTTTTGCACCTTTACTTTTAGGAAGAACTTAATTTTCAATATCTGGCCATTAATTATGATTATTATAAATAATAAATACTTAAAATAGTGTGTTTTAGTAAAAAAGAAAAAAATTACTTTTTTTATTTATTTAATTTTTTTAGCATACTTATTATCAGAAACAACTGTAAATGTCCAGAATGAAACTTTTTGAGATTACAGAAATAAACTTTTAACCATTTAACATCTGCTCAAAAAATGTGTTTTGGTCTTGAACATTCAGCATCCCAATTATGGCTTCATATTTTTTGTTATTTCCAGGTGTTTTGTTAGCCTGTGTGGAAGTCTCTGAAACAGTTCCTTTACTTGTTTAATAGTTGCTGCCGTAAAGTGTTATATAATGTGGGAAAGCTTAGGGTCTCGGCTTTCTGATGCCGTTGGAATTTTGTGGATAGCACAAACGGTTACAGTTATTTGAATGTGGTAAAGTGCAAAATGCAGTGCAGGAGAAATGTTAAAATAGCTGGAGCTCAGAGTCCCAATATTCTACCACATGAAACATGCACAGAGGGAGTCCCTGTGATCAAACCTGACCCTGTGGCTTCAGAATCCAAGAATGAGGTCATCAGGGAGATGGGCTACGAGTTTCGGCAACAATTCACTGAGAAATGTTGACCAAAACCCAAACGGATAAACTACTTCCCTTCATTGCTGGAACCAGAGAGATGTGAGACTAAGATGACACCAAAGTCTGAAACCAGGTTTATGTCGACATCACAGGCTGTGACTGACTGATTTCTGGGCCTTGAAGACCATCATCATCATGTCCACATCCACATGTATGAATAATGACAACACCTGTATCAATGACACCTGCAGTTTTCCTCTCCAAACAGATTCCCAATATAAAAAAAATGATAACCAAAGTAATTAACAAATGAACGAACACAGCAAAAATGAACAAATGAAGTAAATTAACCAAACTTCTTAAAAAATTTGAACAAAATTCACAAATAAACTGAATGTGAATGAAATGCAATTAACAATATTAACATAAAATAATCAACACGGTGTACAAAAAGCAAAGTAATTAAACACACAAAAAAAACCTCAAAACTCAGTAAAATTAAAAAAGAAAAACAACAAAAAATTCACATAAATGGGCCAAAATATTTCTGAAAAAAAAAAAAAACCCTCACAAAGAAATGACAAAATCAATGAACAAAACGAAAAGAAAGTGCTAAAAAATTAACAAAATCCTCAGCAAAATTAATGAAATGCAAAAAAGATGAACACAATAATCCTTAAAAGGATAAAAATTAATATAAAATTCAACTCAAGAAGAAAGCTGCCTGTATTATTGTGTGATTGAATTAGGGATGGGGCTTCATCTCAACATCATGACCCATGTTGTGTCTAATAATAACAGGCGCAACACAACAAACCCCGCCCCTCGCACGTTTCACCCATTATAAGTAAATGGGAAGAATTTTAAAAAATCATAAAAAAAATTTAACTTTGACCTACCTTTCCCAAAATGTAATGACCTCTATTCTGGATCACTGGCAATCTATAAACCCAATCTGGTATGAATTCAACCAATAGTTTTGCTGCGGAAGTGTTAAACAAACAAACAAAGAAACCATACCAAACCAAAAACAATCCCTCTTGCCTTATACTACTACTACTACTACTACTACTACTACTACTACTAATAATAATAATAATAATAATAATAAGGAGACTTTTTTTCTTATCCATGTGACAAATGAGTTAGCAGTGTTCATCATATGAGGGCGCTGTTGAGCAGAAATGACTCAGACTGGTTTAATTGAATGGAAGATGACTGTTAAATTCCACCAAGTCAGAAATGTTCATGACTCACTGCTTTTTGACACCACATTCCTGACTTGTATTGACAGAATCAGCAGAAAAACAATAGAAGGGGAGTGTGTGACATCAGTCTGTGTTACTTCTGCCTTTCTTTTTTAGTCAGTTTGGTAAAAATACCGTGACAACGCAAGACAATGAGTCACTGTGCAGCATCACCGAGTCCTGTTTCCTACAGCTCAGGAAACTCTGCAGGGAATTAAACAAACTAACACGAACATTTTTAGACCTGCTTTTATTTTATTTTTTATCCCATTGTAGTGTTAATAATTTTGGTAAAAATACTTCAAAGTAAAAATATTACCCAGTTGTAAATTCCATCCTGAGGTGCTACATATGTTCCCACCCACTTCTCTTTATTTCTAATAGTCTTTATCTAAATGAATCACAGCATGTACAAGTATGAGACTCGGTAATGGAAGAAGCATTCAGGACTGATCCTAAATATAAACAAGTGGTGCCACACACAAGAAACCCCACCCCTCACATGTATTTCACCCATAAGTTAATGGGAAGATTTTAAAAATTCATAAAACAATTGAAGTTTGACCTACTGTCCCCAAAATGTAGTGGGATGCATTCTGGGTCACTGAAAATCTAGTCAATTTGGTATGAATTCAACCAATAGTTTTGCTGCTACAGACATGTGAAATTTTGCCTATTTTAAGTAAATGGGGAAAAAAAGATTTTAAAATTTCATAAAAAAAATTGTAACTCACCTACTTTTCCCAAAATGTAGTGAGACCTATGCTGGGTCACTGGTAATCTACAACCCAGTTTGGTATGAATTCAACCAATAGTTTTGCTGCTAGAGTGTTAACAAACAAACAAATACCTCTTGCCTCCCCTTTGGGGGGCAGAGTAATACACAGAATGATTTTAAAATACTGATAGGAGTCTGACCAAACTCTGGCAGGGGAGTCACATCAGCTGATACTGTTTATTGTTGGGTTTCATGTGAAGTTCTTATTATTCTGCTGGCTGATGGTAAATCAGGCTCATTTAACTGTCAAATTACTTCAGCAGAACTGAACAAACAAAACACTGCATTGTGTGTGACGAACTGTTTCTGGTTAAAGGTTAACAGCAGGTTTAACTCTTATTTTAACATAGATGTAAAACTACTTATTTGTGTCAATGATTCAGATTATTTTCTTGATTTATTATTCCCTTCCTGTATAAAATGTAAACATGTCCACTAGTGATGACTCTGAAGAAATTTAACACGATTACTCTCAGTCATGTTTGGGATTTAGGTACGTTACAACCAGCTCGTTAGGAGAAAGGGAAGTAATATAAAAACCAGATGTAACACAATAAAGTGAAGTTATTTATTTTATTTAAAGTAAAAGTACAAATAATAGAACAATAATCATAAGCAACAAGGCTAACAAAAAATCTGGCGAGTGTAAAAATGCTCAAAACAAAACAGGTCTCAGCATTTACAAAAACTAGTGCCTCAGTAACTAACAAAGTTTTACAATCTCCAAAACACAGAGGCACACGAGCAGAGCTGGAGCTGGAGCTGGAGCTGAGCAGCTTGCTGGGGAAAGGCTGATAAGTGGATTTTTATCCTCTCAGGTGGCTCCTCCCAGTTGGTGGACTTCTGTGCAGGTGGAAGGAATCAGCTCAATCACTGCTGCAGAGCGACCTGAGAGCTGTAAGCAGACTCACACACTAAGGGAGAGAGGCAAAGTCCCCCAGAATACGGCGACGGCTGTAACAGTGCAACTTGAGAAGCTCTTGGACAAGGGGTGTTTCTCAATATCAAGTTAACAGTTATTAGTACAGTCTTGGTAAGAACAGCATCAGAATGGATTTCCTAAGAACACAAGTCTCTGTAAGTGGAACAGTTCATGCTTGTGAACTTTCCTCCCTGGTTCTGCTGTATTTTCACTATCAGCTTCTTCATGTATTTCCCTCAATCCACCACAACATATCACTTGATTTGATTTCAATACATTTGTATTACTATTTACATGTCATTTATATTTTTATACATTTTGTATATTCTTCAAAACTAGGTAAACAAATTCAGTTGAATCCCGTCATTATAATAATGATGTATTTCTCACTACTCTGCCTCTCGCGCAGTCATCTACTCAAAACACTTCTGAATGAAGTTATCACAGAAGCCGCTGTGGCCTTCCAAAATAGCACAAGAAGCATCCTGGGATATTTGCCAGCCAAGTCCACAAAAGTCACCAACCAGTGCATCCTTGGTTTAAGCTAGTAAACAAAAACATCTGGGCATTCCATCCAATCTTTGTTTTTGCGAACTTTTAAATGGAACACTACATGGACCCTGAATGATGTTTCATCAGATTGCGAGAACAAAACAGATAAGAACACGTATTGAGAAAAGGCCAAGTTCTTTTGCCGTCAACCTTGACTTTTATGTTCAGGGTCCAGTCGGGGTCAATGCATCAAATTTGGATGCCAATGTTGACCTACATTTTTCAGGTCTTTTTGGGTGAGTGCTTGGTCATGGAGGCAGATAGAAGTTAGTACATATGAGGTGTGGGGATAGTGACACTGGTAGGGGAGCAGGGACCAACAGGAGTACAGGTTTAAGACAGTCCTCATTGTCAAAAGGGGTGGATCAGGGGTCATTACAACACTCAACATTGGTCTTGTACATATTTATGATGATTTTGGTAAATTATTATGTAAATTCCTGACCTTTGAACTCCACCCTCAAGTTTAGTATTTGTGAAATTTGGCAAAGTTCCTCGAAGGACTTCCAAAGAGTTCACGTTCATAAGAATCAGATGGACCTGACAACCTGAAAGAATGTTACCAGGGCGGAAAGACATTACAGACAGAATTAGTGCTGTCAGAGGTGGTAAAACTTTGGGTGAAGCCTGTGTGGCAGGTGAAGGGTTAATCTGACCAAACTTAGACTACAACTTTTCATATGTTTAAAAAAAAGACCCGATTTTAAGTTTCCACTAGTGGGCATTTCTTAAAAACATGACCCTTAACCCTTAACAGCCTCTGAAGAAGAAGCGTTTGCTTTGGCTCAAGCTTTATTTGCTAGAGAAAAATAACATTCATATAACAAGTGCGTGACAATATAATATCAGTGTGGTTTTAATGTTGGTGTCCTCACATCCTCACGGTACGAAACGTCATCATCATCAGAAGGAGGATAAATACTCCGGGTTTTGTTGGAATGATTGGGTTAAAAAAAGGCTTCAATATCAGTTCACACAAACATGTTTGTGATACCATCATGTGATCAAAGTTTAAAGCTTTCTCGTGTCCCATTGGTGCATTTTGTGCCTGTTCAGTATCGTTTGTCCTCAGGAGGCGTGGCCACGATCACCTCTTTGGTCCCAAAGTCCCAGAAAGCCGTCAGGTGGAAGGCCATGTTGGACAAAACCACCAGGTATTCACAGAGAGCGAAGAGAGTGTAAACTGAGGAAAACAAATGAGAATAATGAAGACATCAAGTCCAACACCCCTCTGAAAGATATTGTGCAAAACCATTCTATTCCTGATTCTAAACTCTGAGCCATGAACACTGGCGGAAACCAAAAACCAAGCTGATTTTACAACTTCACTTTAGTTTTTATTCAGACCAGTCAGAAGGCAGTAACTCACCTCCTTCTTCACAGTACTTGTTGTGGCGCCGGAAGAAGTACGCTGCAGCCAGGCAACAGCTGACATTAAACAGGAAGAGACGCACTTTCCAGCGATATGATGTCAGTTCCTGCGGTGAGATTGAAACATGATATTTGTAGATTAAAAATACAGAAGACGTTGAGCTGACCATGAGTGTCCAAAACGTGTGGCTTCATCTTTTTTGCAGACGTCTGTTGGCTTACTGCTGTGATGTATGCACATATACTACCTGAACATTAAACTCCACCTTCTGTCTGTAACTTAACTTCCTTTTCACTTCAGATATTTAAAAAAAAAATAAACCAGGCAATCACACAGAATTTTTCCTTCAAGCTACAGCTGGATTGGGTTGTTGAAAACAGAAAAACTGCCACTCTAAAGGGAAGATTTTAACCCATAGAGCCCTTACTGTATTTTCTGGAAATAGGTATTTTAATTTCCTGAATTGTGGTTTTATCAAGAGCAAATATTTGGATTTTCTGAATATTATAATAATACAGATCCACCATTATGCAAAAATGGAGAATTTTTAGTCATCACAGCACCTAAACTTTCCATATACAGAAGCAAAATCTACATTTGACAAAATCATTTTCAATTAATTAAATTTAAAATTACATTTTAACTTATTTTTCCTTGTTTTTCATAACCAGGGGATCCCTGTGACCCTAAACCTCAATAAAACACTGATAAAGCTATGGACACTGATTAAATGTGACCGTAAATTCTGCGTTCCTAAAATGTGACTGAGCACATCAATGGCAGCTGAACGACCCACGTCACAGATCCTGTTACTGCAGGAGGTGTTTGTGGTTAAACTGGTATCAGCAAGTGACACATTTGCACTACAGATACAGAAACAGGGAACCACTGAAATAATGCTCAGACATGTTAAATTTAGAAGTTATACATTGACTTCCTACAGGACGGCACTGAAGAGCAAAGATTATAAACGTCCATGCATCAGGTTCCTGCTCTGCTCAGAAAGAAAAACAAACCTGGAGGATGCAGCTCGCCAATCTTCATTCATTGATTTTCTGTAATTGTTTCATTCTTTGCTGGGTTATAACCTGTACGTGTCACCTGTCCATCGCAGGGCTGAGATAACCATTCACTGTATTTTACACCTATGGGCAATTTAGACCATTTAACTGATTCATGTCTTTATCTGAGGGACGGAGTCAGGGCTGCGTTTGCATTTATCTCCATTTTTTTTGAAGAAGTTCATTCCAGGTCCTCCAGCTTTGTCCTAAAGCTCAGTTAAATAGATGTAGCCTGGCCATCCATCCGATTTTCTCAGTGTATTCAATACTGAGAAAACAGTCTGGGATTGGGCCAGTCACTGTGAAATATGCAGGATCTATTCTATACTAAACCAATCAGAAGTCTGGGGGCAGGTGTCAGTTCCAAGCCCACAAATCCCTTTACAACTGTTGTTGGTTGTTTACTTGATTCAAAAATAAGGACTGAATTGCAGATTACACCCTGTATTCTTAAATTTCTTTGACAAAAGTGTCACGTCCGTCTTATCTGTGATTGGTTTACCCGGTGCCTGTCAGTCCCGCCTTCATATTTGGATTCAAGCCCCATGATTCCAGACGGAGTTCTCATTTAGAAAGATGGATGGCTGGCCAGGTTAAAATACATGTACCTTAACAGCTTAATACCATTTTTACATAATATTTGAAGTTTATCTTTACCCAGATCACTCAAACATTTGCAAAAGTAAGACAAACACACTGATGACATACACTGCGTTCCAAATTATTATGCAAATGATGTTTTTGTTTGATTTTCCAAAATACTTGATGCAAATGACGAT
>JAPQRP010000007.1:7788625-7798805 GCA_037367295.1 Apogon hyalosoma | reverse complement strand
GCCAAGGGAAGGATTCCTGTATGCAACTGAGCAATTAGGGACCTTTGGTTCCTGGTCAAGTTTGCACTAACATAAAACTGTTTTATATATGTTTTCCAATTGAACGTATGTCCGCAGTTTCGGTTTAACCAGGATCCCAATCATCCATTTTTCTTCAAAAGCAGCCATGAGGTTAGCTCTGATTTTGTTAATGCTACATGGAAGGTTGTTATTGAATATATATTGAAGTTGTGCTTCCGCAAAGACAGCTCTGACCTCTGCCGCCCAAGGGGACCTGGTCTCACTCCAGCCAAAGACTTTTTTGGTTATTCGAATATCCGACATATTAATAATTCAATTCCATAATCTAACCATTTCACATTTTCTTTGAACTGAGCCAGGAACCCAGCCCATGTCACCCTGCGCTGCCAAAACTGGAACAAACTAATGGACCCCAAGAAAGCAGCAGATTGCTCTGTTTTCAACAGTGTCTAAAGCTGGACATTTTTTGGCCCCCCATACACCTGCAGCGTAGTTTAGGACAGGACACACACACAAGCTTTATACAACTGTGAATATGTTCTAAAACCAAGATCTTTACAGACTTTCAGTTTGTTTATGACAGAGCCCAGGGCTCTGCTGGCTGAGGCAGCTAACAGTTTAACCCCACACTCCAGATTCATGAATTTATCAAACATAAATCCCAAATACTTATATTGAGAAGTATATTCTACATTGAAATTACCAAGTGAAATAACTCTTGTTCTTTGTGGGAACCATTTTTTCCAAAAATGCAAAATTTGTGTTTTAGCTTGATTTACAATAAGCCTCCATCTACAAGACCAATTTTGTAACACATTTAACATCATCTGTAGGTCCTCCTCTGACTCAGCCAGCAGAGCAACATCATCTGCATAAAGCAGAATGCCCACAGTGGCATTATCCAGACTTACACCCAGGTTTAGATGTTTGAGTTCAACAGCCAAGTCATTAATAAACAGAGAACAGACTTGGGGATAGAACATCCCCTTGTTTTACACCAGAAGGTATATGGAACCACCCAGTCTGCAAATCATTTACTTGAACACAACCAACACAGTCATCATACAGTGATTTTAGTGCGCCAAAGAATCTCCCATTAACCCCAGCTTGAAGAAGCTTCAAATACAGCAGGTCCCTATTTACCCAGTCGAAGGCTTTTTTGAAGTCCACAAAACAAACAAAAGTGGATTTACTTTCTATCATTCTGGTCCTGACAATTGTTGACACAGTATAAATATAATCAATACATGCCCTATGTTTTCTAAATCCATTTTGTTCATCCACCAAACATTCTATTGTTTCACAATAATTGGTCAACCGAACATTTAAAATACTTGAATAAATTTTGGAAACTGTGCTCAGGAGACTGATTCCTCTATAATTGAGTGGTATTCTGGGATCATCCTTTTCTGATTTAGGAATGGGTTTGATGATGGATTTATACCATGTTGAGGGGACAATGCCATATTCAAAACACTGATTAAATAAACTTAAGAGCACATTTAAAAGTTGTGGACATTTTAGCACTTCATTCAGGATTTCTTCTCTCCCCATTGCCTTGTTCAATTTAACTTTATGCAGAGCATCTTTTACCTCTTCTAATGTAATATTTGAATTAGAAACATATTCAATGGAAAACAAACATCCATACTAAGTTCTAAGTCATCCTTCAACTTAAGGGATACATCATAAAAAGTGGAATCAAAATCTGAAGACATTAATTCTCCTGAAAGCAAATTAGAGAAGTCTTGCTCTCATTTTTCAATAACCCCTTCTTTTCTCCTTCCTACTGCCCCGTTATCTAGAATTACTTTCAATGGAATTTTATTAACTCTTTGTGGACCTAATCTGTTTATTTCTTTCCAAAACATCTGAGGATTTTTTTTTTTTTGTTTTTCTTAGAAACTAGATAACTACAATCTCAAAGTAAAGAATCAATAAACCTGAAACTGAACTAACTTTTTAGCTTGGTCTATTATAATTTTACTTTCACTTCACCAATACATGGTAAAACTATATTGTAAACCTTTCTGTTCCCTCTAGACTATCACGTGTTTTTCTGATATTTTGGAAATAATCGGCAGAAAACTGCAGGAGGTTGAGACACAGCAGACATTCAGAGTGTGAAACAGAGACTCAGTGAACACACAAACACTGGCCCCTCCCACAGCTCCGCTCCTTCACAGGGTCACACTGTTGTTGTCGTCTGACTGGACAATGAACACACACACAGGATGGCTGCCGTCTCGCCTAGCCGCTGTCAAACGCCTAAGATCTCCAGCCTCATCCTCATCATTTTCATCATCCTATCAGGTGAGACTCAGGGCGGTGATGGCACGACCTCACCTCTGACCTTTACACTGATGGGAGGTTCTGTCTGAAAGGAGCATTAAGGCCTGTTTGTTCAAAAAAGATTGTCTGTTATATCTTTAACAAAGTAACTGAAAGAGGAATTTAAACTTGCTGTTCTTATTGTCTCAGAAAAAGTGACATTTTACACAGAAACAGGTGTAGTTTGACGGATCAACTGAATTCATCCTCCTCTTCCTCTCCATGTTTGTGTTTGACTTTGTTGCTGAGTCTCCAAAGTAATGTCTGAAAGAAACCTTGGTACTACTTTACATTACAGCTCTGTAACATGATAATAGTGCAGTACTAGTCTGGTAATATGCAGGTAATAATGTAGTAATATCATGTCATTACCAAAATAATAACCACGTGACAACTTCATTGGTAACTATGACATTTCTTGGAATTAATAGTAATAATAATTATGATGTTATAATTCAGAAGTTCGTTTTCCCTTCTTTTTCAAAGGTTTCCTTTTCTTTCAAGGTAAAACTATAGAAATTATGTTTAATGTTGGGACTTGATGTCTGGAAACATTTGTGATAACTTTTATGTAGTGACCATAAATCATGGCTGCAAAATGCAAAACTGCGCATTTCTATTTAGCCTATTTCATGGTAATGTTAGATTAAATCAAGCCAAACTTCAAGAGGCACAAGCAGAAAACATAAAGACCACTATGAGATGAGGAAATATCATGAGAAACCCAACACTGACATTCTTATTAAGGACAGCAGGTCAATGTTTAAGATCTTGCCAAAGAATTCTTTTTTTATTACTATGTACTATGCTAAAATAACAGTAGCTTGCCAACTCAGCCATAAGATATTAGCTTGACTGTGACTGGAATAAAGCAGAAGATTTGAGAGGTCAATATCTGCGCAATGCTGCAGGTTATGACCCTAAAATTTGAAGTATTTGACGCTCTGAATACATGGATTAAATAGAATAAAAAATGAAGCAGATCAGGGTAAGCTTTGAGGAAGAATCGAAGCCAGTTGTCAGAGTGTAAAGAGTAAAAATGTGACGTTTTGTATTAATTTGTATTTGTATATTATATACATATGGGTTTCCAAATGTCATAGTCTATATCTCCACAATGTTATGGGCAATACAGCTGAAATTTTCAACTCACTGAATCTAAGAAGTAAACGGTGTCAAAATTAAGGAGATTAAATAATTTTGTTTATTTTTTTTGTTATAACAGTGCCCAATTATTTCCCAATTGGGTATAACTGTATAACTTCCTATAAATGTAATAGACGACATCTTTGCAATGCAATAAAGAGCCTGAACTGCGCTGGTGACCCTCTCAACCCAAGGACAAAACAGTATCAAAATGAAGACAAACTATTACCCCACTAATGTTATTATAGAGCTATAATGTATACAGAAACCTTTCAGTTTATAAATGTTCATGAGGTTTTCTTTAGATTGAGTAATATAAAAAAAAAAAATATTTGGTTTCATTTAGTTTTTGAATTCCATGTATATTTTTTATTGTTATTTTTAGGAATCAACCAGATCAACAACATTTTTTTTATTTTGTTTTTGAGTTTCAAACACTACAATAAGAATGTGCCCAAACTGTTGCTGTCATGGAGAAAAAGCCTAAAATTGCTTCAACGATACACATTGTAATCTGTAGCTGATTTTGTGTTTCTGTTTTTAATTAATGGAATGTTTTGTTTACCTGTCTCAGGCTGCTGGTTTTCATCTGTGTCCTCGTTCAAAGTGACGGAGGGGGGCGTGGCCTCTCTGTCCTGTCAATACTCTGTGAAGCGTTTCGGCCTGAGTCGGGTCTGCTGGGGTCGCGGATGTGGAACATTCTGGTGCAGCAACATCCTGGTGCAGACAGATGAGAACGGAGTCGTATCTAAGGTCACAATTCATAAAATGAGTTTTGTAAGATCCTAGTTCACACATTCTAACATAATCATCTAAATGTTCTACTCTTGTTTTCAAATCAGTCTCATACTTAAATGTGTATGTTTTTTGCCTACCAGTAGTGCACCCCCAGAAGTTGGCACCCTAGGCAGCCGCCTATATGAGCCGGCCCTGTATACAATAGACATCACACAATGAAACATGATAAGATGAAAGTAAAACATGTAACGAGATGAAAAAAAATGCACAAAAAGAGGGATGACAAGAAGAACATAAGACAAAAATTTCATAAAAGATTAAACAAGATGAAAATTATATAAAACACAAGGTCTACCCTTTGAATTTACACTCTGAGTACAAAAAAGTTGAATCACTACTTTACACAAGTATGTGTACTGATATAAAGAATGTGTGGACTTTTGCTTCAGTCTTGTTAACAGTAATAACTGTGGTAAAAGTACTTTCATATTACTAACACAGATCAATCATTGATTGGTTCTGCAGGTGGCAGATCGGTACCGGCTGTCAGGGGACATCCTGGACGGACAGATGGACCTGGACATCTTGAATGTGAGGAGGACAGACAGTGGGCCTTACTGCTGCAGAGTGGATATTGATGGGATTTTCAATGATAAGAAAGTGATCATGAACCTGCGTGTGGTCAAAGGTGAGTCCTGGACCTGAGCAGACATTTGATTACAGTGGAGTTAAAGCCTCTTCTCAGGCTCAGGAGCTCCAAAATCAGAAGAGACTTTGCAAAAACATCTATTTCTATAACAGTAACACATCTAAACAAGGGAGACTGTTTTAATTACCCTGCTACCCGAAGGAGAGGCAAGAGGTATTATTTTTGGTTTGGTTTGTTTGTTAACACTTTAGCAGCAAAACTATTGGTTAAATTCATACTAAATGTATTTATTTTATTTTATTGGTTTATTTCATAGGGACCATACATATTTATGAACATTGTTGTGTAAAAAAATACACCCATGTAAATGTGCCAGAATTTGTAAAAATAACTACTTTTCATCTGCAGTCCCTAGGCAGGTGGCAGAACGAGACATAAAACAGCCGACACTGATACAGCACTCATTCACTATAAATTGAAAATTTAAAAATACACATAACGATGACATAGACATCATTGAAACAGCCAAATAAACAAAAAAACAAAAAACAAATACACATAAGATGATCAGAGTGGCATTAGCCTATTCATTCACCTCTTTACTTACATCCAATTTAACAGAGAAAGTGTATGAGTGATGAAATATAAGTCAATTAAAAGTGAGTGCGTCTCTGATTTTCTAGGAGCCACTGTTTTAAGTTAGTTTTAAAAGCGTTGTATGTTGGACACTTTTATTGGGACGGGCGAACTATTCCAGAGTTTACCTCCTACTATTGACAATACGTTTTGTCCAAAAGTGGTGCATCTGAATGGTATCACACAGTCCCCATTTACAGAGGCTCGTGTACTACATCCACTTTCAAGTCTTTGGAAAAAGCCATGCAGCGAGGGAGGGGCAATGTTATGTAGCACTTTATATAAAAAAACAAACATACTTAAAAGTTTTTACATTCTCAAAACTTGGAAGTTTATGTCTTTCTAGGATTTCACAATGATGAAATGACAATGCCTTTTTATCAAAAGTTTTTAAAGCTTTCTTAAAGAGAGATTCGATGCTTTTAAGTAAATTGGGTTTATAGATTGCCAGTGACCCAGAATAGGTGTCATTACATTTTGGGAAAGGTAGGTCAAAGTTCAAATTTTTTATGATTTTTAAAAATCTTTCCATTTACTTATAATGGGTGAAATACGTGCAAGGGGTGGGGTTTGTTGTGCCTGGCACCACTTGTTTACCATAAGAAAAGTCATACATCAATTAACATTTCTGATTATTTAACTGCCACTTCTGCACTATATTATATTGCTTTGAAAATAATTTTGTAAAAGATATATAATTTTGATTAAATGCAATTTCAGTTTAAAATCAGATTTAAATAGTCAATAAATAAGACAGACTACTTTTAGACATAGTTGACTGATTTTCTCATTCTTCTAAGCCTTATGGATCCCTCTGACTTTACAATCCACAAGTCAAAAATGTAGCTACATGCACAAAAAACTGCTATAGTATCGTCATAAATCAATATTTTTTCAGCTTTTTTCTGCATAAATCTCTCAAACCTCTTTAGCTCTGCTCAAAACTATCAAAACATTATTAATTTTCATGATTTTAACCCTTTAAATGCCACTTTTGTGTTTGGGTTTGAGTGGAGCTACTAAAAATAATCTGATTAAACATGTTCTTATTTATTGTTCAGCTCCGGTCACCAGCCCTCCAACAACAACTACAATGACAAGGGCACCAACAGACCCAGTTACAGAGGTGTCGGCTTCCACAGGTGAGATGATGTAAAAAAAATAAATAAATAAATAAAATAAAAATTATAATCAACAAAGAACACAAACTACAGTAAAATCCAATTTTGTTTTTCGTCAGTGTCATTGATTCGTGGAGTAAAAGAATAAAATGGCTTTGGACAATATAGGACCTCAAATAAGCAACAGTTTTGTAAATCATAGTAGATGCATTATTTCATCATCATCATCATTTCTACATTTTTCAGCTGCTGTAAATTGAATTTTTTTATCATAATACTGCTGAAAAACTGAAACTAACTTCAAACTCAAACAAATTCAAACTAAATCTGCTTTTTGGAGCTGAAATCATTAGTCGAACTGAAAAGGTGTACAGTCGCAAAGAGACAAATCTGAATATGTTTTCTAATTGTTTTCTGTTGTCTTTGCAGTAAACTGGAAAAACCTGCTGTCGTCTCAACTGGAACTTCTGAGAAGGAACTCTACCCTGACCCATTCTGACTCCATCACTGTAAGAAAAACAAACATACAAACAAAAATGAGGATTACGCCCTTTTCTTTTAATACAATCCATTTAGTGTTGTCAGAGGATGGCACTATAGTCCATGTTCAATTATAATAAACACAAGAGAAGTAGAGCATCATGTTGCTGTTGCTGTGTGTAAAACGTTTTTGTAAAATGATTAAAGATGTTCCCATATACATTTTCTACTCCCAACAGCCACTCAAAGAACCTGATGTCGTCCTGTCTGTTCAAAGTGAAATATATCTCATCTCTGTGTTTCAGGTCGAGGACTCTCTCCCCTCCCTCTCTCTTCAGATTAATGTTCCCATTCTATCTCTCTCCCTCAGTGTTTTAATGATTTTAGCTGCAGTGTTGCTCTTTCTGGCCTTTAAACGTACGTGTACAAATGAAACTCTGACCCACATTTTTCTCCTGAATCTGTTACACCTGTAAATGAATAAACTTGATTTCTAATTATCCTCAGGTGGAATATATAGAAGAGCATTAAAGACAGGCTGGTGAGTTGAAAATATTCATAAACTAACACAAATACAGTACTGTGAAAAGGTCTTAGGCCACTGGTTCCCAACCTTTTTTGGCTCATGATCCCAATTTAACATCACAAATCTCTGGCGACCCCAGACATTCAAAACGGAGACATTTTTTGCTAAAATTAGTTTGTTTTTGATCACGTAATAGTTTGCTATTCTATGTTGCAAATAAATGTTAATTTTAGATGACATTTAGGCTATATAATGTATAATATACATACATATACTGTGTTTGGTTCGGTTTTCTGACTGCGACTGTGGTTGAAGCGTAGTAAAGCATGTGGTCATATGATTGGTTCAATCAAAAAAATGCCTTCTCAGATATTATATCCCGCATTTTATTTGAACTTGATTTTTATTAGGAAAAGTGTGTTGGGTTTTAGTTACAATGAAATATATACTGAATTATTAAAAAATATTATTTTAGTAATTTTTATAAATTTTTATCAATTACTAGAAATTTCAGGTGACCCCACTTGACTTCCAGGTGACCCCATGTGGGGTTGCAACCCCAAGATTGAAAAACACTGTCTTAGGCCAACATGAGGTTTACTGGTTTAGTAAAGTTATAATGATCACACATATGCATTTGTCATTTTCTGTATTAAGGTACAATCTGGATTAAAAACAAAAGTTTCAAGGAAAAAAAGAGCTTCTCTAAACCAGAGTGCTAGCATTTGGTGTGACCTCCCTTTGCACTTAAGGCTGACCAGTTTATGAGGGTCTCAGAACCCAGTAATACGCATACTCCATTTACATGCCCATTTATATTCATGTTAGGCATTGATATTTATTTATACTAAAGGTTTACAAATAATTATGACACCACTATGACAAAGTAATGAAAAATCATTTGTCATAATTGTAATTTGTGAAACTATCAGGGTTTTCTTGTGAGGCTAAATCTGGCAAAAGCAGTTTTTCTTGACATTATGAACAGGTATACTGAGGTTAATTCTTCTGTCAGTGCCCTAAAAGTGTAAAATTCTTGTCCACAAATGTAAAAAAAAAACATAGCTGGGTCTTAGAATATTAAAAGAGATGATAAATGCGGTCCCACAGTCATCATTAACGATAAATATGCAGTTTCCTCAGTGGAACTCAAGGCCTCATTGCTGTGAACTGGACTGAATTCCTGGCACAAGTCCATCCTCTGTGCTTATATTTTCTGTCTTTCTCTATTCTACACTTTCTGTAATAACAGCAAAATGTATCTTGCAGCTTTAGCATTGGCAGCATCCGTACATTCATATTTGCCACGTGGTTTTGCTTTGTCGTTCCACTGTTCAGGTAGTTAATAAAGATGGAGACATGCTCCAAAAATTTTAAAAACAGCACCAAATTGTAAAACTGGTCAAAGATATATTACATCCATAGTGTTTTAGCACTACCATAGGAAATAAATGGAAATGGAAAGAATATACGGTGCCAAAATGCCAAAAAAAAAAAAAAAAACAATCATCAAGGACAAGTAAACAAGAAGGGAAGTTAAGTTTTCACCTACACCTAAATGCCACACAGATCAAACTAGGCTGTGAAAATGCCATGATTTAATATTAAGCTTAACATCACATATTCATTCATTCATCTTCTGAACCTGCCTAGGGTTGGGGGGTTGGGGGGTGGGGGCTGGAGCCTATTCCAGCTATCTATGGGTGAAGGCA
This sequence comes from Apogon hyalosoma, assembly GCA_037367295.1. NCBI lineage: Eukaryota > Metazoa > Chordata > Actinopteri > Kurtiformes > Apogonidae > Apogon > Apogon hyalosoma. The sequence goes on along the minus strand of JAPQRP010000007.1, from coordinate 7,789,445 downwards.
GGGTATATCACATATTGTACAGGAAAAATGTCTCTAAATGTGTGTTTTCTGCAGTTTTTCTTCTGATGAACCTCCTCACATCATCTATGAGATCCGGATGAAGAGACCAGTTCAGGAGAACATTTATACTCTGGACTGAAGAACCTTGTCTGCACCAGAACCTGCTAACACTGCCAAAACAAACACACCACTGGTCCCACAAAGCAAAAGTAAAAAGCACCAAAAGTTTCAAGTCAAGGTAAAAAGGGAACATGCTGAAAGATAAAACATCATTTCTGCTGCTGCAATTCATCTACGCTATTTTCTTTCTGTGATTATAATCTGCCTGTATTTTCTGAAAACGCTGAATAAAAGTTTATTGACTTAGTCCACACTGTTTTCTTAGTGTTGTTCCAACCTGACTGGTGTGAAAATCCCAATAAATTGCCTTTTGGGGCTCAATTTCTCTTTAATATCGGTGAAATGACCCCTTCTACCTAATGATCAAATTCATTGGACTATTTTGTTCGGTTCATCCTGAACACCAAATCTAATCATCTCATATAGTACTTCTTCCTTTAAAAGTAGATGACCCTCCCACTCCACCTATCCAGCTTATTCTAAACCACAAGCTTCTGTCATATGTGATCATCACATAACCTCTATTCACAATCACACACACAATATTTGGAGATATATGTATGTAATATACTGAATATTAGAACACAGGGTTAAACGTGTTCTTGTTCAAATGGTAAAATGACTCTTTTAACAGACTCAAGTAACATCAACTTAAGGAATAAATTTCATACAAATTTCTCATGAGAGATGCAACCTTTCT
>JAPQRP010000007.1:7746236-7765908 GCA_037367295.1 Apogon hyalosoma | reverse complement strand
GCCCGAGTACGAATGGGTGTTCCAGGGCCAAACAGTAGGAGGCGGTGTGGAGGGGATTCTGTCACTATCCAACAAACACGGAAGTCAGAAGAAGACAAAGCCTTACCTCTGTGTTAGTCTGTTGGAGGAAAAGAGAAGAAGAGCGGCCTTCTTTGCCCCTGATATTTCATCCAGTGGTTCAGTCAATAAGGTGAACCTGTGTCTGTGCGGATCCGAGGCTTTTTACAGAGACAACAGGAGCGACTTCTGTGTTGTCATGGTGATTTACCCACTTCCGCTGTCGGAATGGTGATGAGGTCACTTCCGGACTCGGCCACGGATGGCATCCACACACCACCGGACTGTGCTGGAGTAGGAGTAAGCAGGACCCAGGACCACCTTCTCACCTGGACTCGGACATGGTACTGGAGCACGGAACAGTTGCATTCACATGGACAAAGTTTAGCGGACTTGGGTACGGATTCGAGTACACTGTGTAAAAGCCTCCTAAGAGATGTAACAAGACAAAACAACTTCAAAGACATAAGATGAAAACAATGTAAAGACACTAAAAATGTCAAAGATGAAACAATTTTAAAAAATAACATTGAAGACGCAAAAAGGGGAAAAAAAATGCAAAGGTAAGATAAAGAAGGAAAAAGTAATTAGATGAAAACAACATAAAAGACTTAACAAGACAAAAAGAAAGCGCTCAAAATGACCCAAAAAATAAATATATATATGATGTATTAAGTCTCACTAAAGTATTGATAAACAAGATATAATAAATTAATATGTAACATGGCAGAAACAACATACATACATAATAACACAAAAACAATGTAAAAGATGACCATAAAAGCTTAAATGTGGGTAATGATGTAAAAGATGTAACAGAATAACAAAGTAAGGGTTGTGTGCAAAGTCTGTGATTTCTCCAGTGACTTATTGTATTTTTTATGTATTTACTTTGTCCTTTTAGGGCAATTTATGTAGAGACTGTGTTTGCTCCACCTTCTGCCTTCCTTGTGTTTGGTGTCAAATGTCCAGAGAGATGAAGAGCAGGACTCTTCCCACTGTCCTCGGGGACATCGTCCACCGCTGACCGAACTCATTGACAGATATCAAGAATCAATTCCAATCATCTGTCTATTTATTTAAAATGTCTTCTTGTGTCCTGCATTTTTAATGTCTGTTTGCACAAATTAGTCTATTATAAAGCATGTATTAATATACTTTTTTGAATGTAGATGTCTTAATTCTCACTTTGTATTTAATGTGTGTTTTTAAAAATAATATAAATTCTGTCTTTGCTGATGCTACTGTAACAAAAAGAACTTAAAACCTTCATACTGTGAAATCACACAAACCAGTGTTTAATTTATTAATAAATATAATTATCAGCATTATTTAATCTGGGATTTATTCACTGTTGGCGCTTAATGTTGTATTCTTATATTTGTATTGAAAAAAGTAAACCATGTTTCATTATCTTATTACTTTTCATTAGATGTAAAGTTATTATCTATATTGACTATGCTCCATTTCTATATTTTAATCACATATAAAATGTCAATTAATTCAGATCATACAGTTCTGAGTCTGTGTGTCCACATAATTACATATTTCCTGCATCTGCCAACACATCATTCTGTTTAACTTCTGTTGTTGAAAACTGGAAACAAAAGCACAAAATGTCTATCAATATAAATATAAAATGGAGTAAACTTCATTCAGATCTACAGCTAAATCTGATCTAAAAGCAGACAAAACCTCAAATTTTAAAGTTTATCATTTAGAACATTTGTAGCTTGATAATGACACAAATTTGACAAATTTTAGCAAAGTTGCAACAAGCTGAAGACTATGGGACTTAAATCACAGACGTGTAGAAATCATTTTGAAATCCCTGTTGTGTACAAATAATCAAACTGAGATTTTGATATGAGTCAGTGTTTAGGAATGATCATTTTTTTATATTTCATTCTCACTGACAAAAAAATTAAATGAACATAATGATGATGTGTGTTTGAATAATGTGATTCTGTCAGGATTCTGTACAAAACAAACACTTTCACTTGCAGTTCTGTGCAAAAGTCTTTGGCCAAGATTAGGTTTGCTGGTTTAGTAAAGTTCTAATGACCACACAAATGCATTTCTCAGTCTCTGTATTAAGATCTGGATATATGTGAAGTAAAAAAAAAAAATGCTTCTATAAACCAAAGAGGTAGTATTTAGTGTGACCTCCCTTTGCACTTACCATGCTTTTAACCATTTTGTTTGGACAATATGAGATTTACTGTGTTAATTTTCTAATGTTTTATGCCAGGCTTCATTCAACATATGTCAGATATTTCTGTTTGTGCTGCTATACTGCCTGCTACTAAATATTTTGTGTATTTGTAGATCCACTGCGATCTGTAAGTTGTAATGCACATGTGTAAAGGATAAGTTGAGGCATAATATTTTTAAAATTGCACTTCTCTTATTAAATTTCAGGTTGTTCATATTTTTTCTGGTTATTCACCTTTTTTTTTTTGTTCAGTTTTGTTTTGCGAAAGGATACTTTATGATTTTCATAACATAGTTTTACTTTTTCACTCTAAAACATAGAGAAGAGTTTTGAGTTGTCATTACTTATAGATTATTATGTTACTAGTTTTCTAGCCCAAAAACCTTGAGATCATACTGGGTTGTGTGTTGCCCATGAACTAAAATGAGTTCGATACCCATGGTCCAAATAAGTCAAAGTTGACCTGCAGTTCCCCTCCTGGCCTCAGGGGGCGCTCGTCAATTTCTTTTTACAGAAATCCTGACAAATACAACCACGTGTGTCGTCGCAGAGAGCGTGTCGTGAAGTTGCACCGTAGTCAACGCTGCAAAACACTTAACGAATTTGTTATTTGTCCTTTATCAACGATCGGATCCAAAATGACGAAAGTAAAGAAGGAGAAAGTTTCAGCAGACGGAGAAGAAGCCGCGGCCGCCGGAGGGACGGAACGGTCGTACCAGGACCTGATCGCATACATCAACCCCATCGCACAGCCCCTGGCCTCCAAAAAACTCAGCAAAAAGCTCTACAAATGCGTCAAAAAGGGTGAGAAAGGACCAGACACACATGAAGTCCCACGCTGAATCAAAAACCGCCCTCTTCGTTTACGTTTTTACCGCAGGTTGTTGCGTTTTTGACAAATTACCGAACTTCCCTTAGAAATCCACGGCTTTAACCAAATGTTCTGTCTGTTCTTGGACGGAAAGACGAGTTAGTGACATTCATTTAAACTCACACGGATCAGGGGAGTTTAGTGAAGAATTCGGCCCATATGGTAGGTAAATACATGTTTAGTTTTGGGAGTTTTTGACCCGTAAATGCAGCTCATCGTACATGCAAACATCTGAGATCAACAGTGGAAGTGTCGGGGCCGCACGTGTTTGTATCAGATGATTTAATTAGATGGTTAATAGTGATTTGACTGGACACAAAACCTGAATAATCAAAACTGGACACAACTGTTTGATAACCTGGTCCAGTCACAATCATAGCTTTAATAAATCAGACATGACACACGGAGTAGCTGTATTTGGACACCAGTGGGAAATGAAAAGTAACTATGGTTTGAACAAGCGAAGGGCTCATCCGCTATGTTTAGAAAAAAACGCACCCAAATCATTACTGTTCTTTCAGGTCTGATCATCACTGTCCAGTTATACACACATACACATATGAGACTCTGGTAGATACAAATGCACCAGTGGAATTGATTTTAGTAGGATATAACATAGAAATAGACTGATTAATCAGCACTGATAAGAGTTTTTAAAAACCATCAGTAGTTACCAGTGGATGCTGATATTTAAAACTGGTCATCTATGCTGGAAATCCTAACTTTTAGGAAACAACACGGGTCAAAACCACTTCGAAAAAACAAAAACAGTTTCATTAGATCTGGGACAAGTCTTTCACTCAGTTTTGAAACTCTCCACTGTGCTTTGTTGTTCATTTGGTAACGCATATGCCCAGAATGGTTTGGATTTTGCAGCAAATAGATCACATTAATAACAAGGGAAACTGAAAGTGAATACATCATGAGGTTTCAGACAGCTTTTATTCTACATTATGAGGCAGATCTGAAAATTCATTTTGACTGGCTGTAACAGGGAATGTGCCTTGATAATTACTAAAATGTCATTCATATCAGTCTAAAGAAAAACAACATTATTTGGTTAGAAAAGAGGACTGGGTCCTTTCTTTCCAACTCCCTCAAAATTATGAACTTTTCTCAGTTAATGTCATAGATTCACCTCTGAGTCACACACCCAATCTATAGAGATTGTAATGCTACGTTAACACTGCAGGTAGAACCTGTCCAAATCTAAGGTTTCGCGCATATGTGACCCATATCTTTGTTTTCTTTGGTGCAGCGTGAACAGCACAAATCTGATTTTTCAAATCAGACCCAGTCCACTTTCATATGTGGTCCTAAATCAGATGCACAGCTGATGTTTTGCAATGTGACTCCAGTCTGTACAGTCATATCACATTTCATAAAACTTTTACATCACTGATATGTAACAAATGCCACAATTCTGTGCCAGAGGAGGCAGGACCCAACAACATCCATATTTATTTCTGTAAGCACATTGTGTTGCATGTGAAATTATGTCTTCTGCACATGTGAGTCACTTCAGAACCATAGACTGTTTACACGAGTCTCATGGCATTTCAACTAAATATCGAAATTGAGCATTAAGACGTCCAGTGTGAACATGGTGGAACTTATGGTTAACCGTTTTCATGCCACAAAGCAGTACTTTTTGTCATTTTTAATCTGATTTAATGTTTGTGTTTTTCAGCTGCCAAAGTGAAAAACATTCGCAGAGGAGTCAAAGAAGTGCAGAAGTTCATCAACAAAGGAGAGAAGGGGTGTGTGGACACTTCACTGTGTTGCTGTAAAATATGAATTTGTATTTAAGGTCATTGATGTGAACTTGTGTTTGTATGCGGTCTGTGTAGGATTGTGGTTTTGGCCGGGGACACACTGCCCATTGAAGTCTACTGCCATCTGCCAGTCCTGTGTGAGGACAGAAACCTGCCCTACGCCTACATCCCCTCCAAAATGGTGAGTCTCAGGATCCAGACCCAAAGTTTCAGCTTGTGACACTTCTCATCTCAGACGTCACAACGCTTTTGTCATTTACAATGTTCAGTGTGTTGGACGAGGTGACTGTGGAGTCGTAGACAGATTAAATCAACAGAAAAATGAATGTTTGACTTGAAGAGTTTCAGTCATCTGGTATTGAGTTGAATCATGGATTTTCAGGGATCAGCTCTAGTTTGGAGACACTGAAATTCTTGGCTGACACAGATACAACATTTAAAATGGCATTTTGGCTGGTTATTGGTGTTGCTCTGTGTTTATTTAGTTTTTGTCATCAATTATTTCCTCTAACAATTAAATCTTCATTATAAATAGAAAACTAGTTACGGTACATTCTTAAGTCTTTCAGCCCCTGTCTGAATGAACTGGGATGCAAACATACATCTGAAAAAACCTTTATTATAGCACAACAGATAAACATCTGCCATTGGTGAGGGGACCTCTTATAAGCCAATATCGATATTGGCAGGTATCGGCAAATATCATATATCAATCTCTGGCCCATGTATCTGTGCATCCCTAAGATCTGCTTAACCCTCAAAGACCCAGAACTGTTTTTGTGGCAACTTCCAAATGAATTTTCTTCCACATTTTACATCATTTATCATATTATCTTATTATTTAGCTTTTTAGCTTTTTTTTTTTTGTGAGAATCAGTTATTTTTATATTTCAATTTACTGACCATGTAGATGTTCATGGAAACGCAGAGTAAATTCCAAGGACATTATATCAGAACAGAAAAACCTCGAGAAAAAGTGACGTCCTGCAAAATATATTATTAACTGAACATGAAAACAAGCATCTACAACTGTCATTTATCAAACATATATGGGTTTTACTGGTGAATCAATGTTATAGAAGATGATAGTGTTTCCATGTTCACTACGGAGCCTCTGAACGCCCAAATGGGTCATATCTGATGACTATGAAAAGATGACAAACTGCATTTTACCTGATTTATTTACATGTATTGATAGGTTTAGTATCAGTAGATACCGTTAAGGTCTTTAAGGGTTGAAGTGCTGCCTCTTTTGCTGCATTTCCACTATGTGGAATCAGCTCGACTCAGCTCGGCTTGACTCGACTCGGTATTCCTGGAGACTGTTTCCATTACAGGATAGTACTGATTTTACAGTACCTGTTCGTCATAGCGGTGCAGTGCGTTACTTCCATGTCATCTGTTCAGGGAATTGTTGATAAACTGGCTCATTGCATGTTGTCTCATCTGAATTTTTACGTTGGCCACCAAGGACTGAATCCTCGACCGACCATGGTATAGTTTTGGTCTGTCATCATGTGGATTAATGTACCGCTATGTTTACTGTCAACTTCCGCATTTGTATTTTGTAAAAGGCGGGTCACAGAGACAACTGTCTGACCAATCAGTGGTCTGCAGTATTTATACGTCATGTTTTAGTATCGCTTGGAACCTCGGTGGAGGTGATACCAAAAAACTAGGACTGGGTACTAGATTCCAGGTAATTTTTTGTAATGGAAACACACAAAGGCCGAGTTGAGTCGAACCGGTACCACGTAGTGGAAACGCGGCATTTGTGTTGGAAGTTTAAGTTTTGTTTGTGTTTAGCTCTAAAAGGAAAAGCCTCTTGTGTTCAGGGTTTATGAAAAACTGTCGAAGCTGCTCTCAGGTTCAATTAAATGAAAGTCATGTTGAAGTCTTTAATATTAACATGTTTTTTCTTCAGGATCTGGGCACATCTGCTGGCACCAAAAGGCCGACCTGTGTGATCCTCATCAAACCCCATGAGGACTATCAGGAGGCCTATAATGAGTGTCTGGAGGAGGTGTCCAGTCTGCCCAAACCACTGTGAGGCTCTGCTTGGGCCACGCTGTAAAAGGAGCAGTCGGGCTTTCAGGAAGACCTCGACCCAGGTCCTGGTTCTGTAAAAGTCACTTTGTTTGAGAAAAGACTCCATAGTGTGAAGACCTGAACATGATGCAGATTCAGACTGAACCAGCGTCACCTTCATAACCAGAGGAAAACTCCCCTTGGATCTGCAGAACCTGCCTGAGAATTTACATGTTAAAAAAATCTGTTTAATCCAGTCCCACTTCAATCCAGTAATAGTTACTGTTCTCCTGTGAGGATCAACAGCAGCTGATGACACTGACTTCAGATCAGTTCAATATTGTTTCAGGGACACAGTTGTTTTCTGTTGAATGTACATTCACCCAACTGGTTTTTGGACTGGGAATGGATTTTTTTTAATTTTTAAAATTTTTTAAAAGTATATGGGGTTGGTTGAGATTAAACTCATAGTAAAGGGAGGAAAAATTTTGTATTTGGAGAACAAATTCCTATTTTGAGGATGAAGTTATTTCATCTGGTGAAGTGTCCAAATAGAAACTAACATGTGTCAAATATAACCGTAAACCTATCAGCTCTGCAGCAAAACCGTTTTTCCAATGAATATTAAACTTTTTTTAATTTGAAAAAAGGTCGACTTCTCATAACCTTATTATTTTATCAAAATATTACAAGTAAAACTGGGCAATAAAACCTTTATTCTGATTTAATGTTCTGTTGAATCAAAATAAGTAAAATGATCAAAACAAGAACCAAACTAAAAGAAAAACAAGAATACATGTGATGTGTCACTCAAGACCTAAATTCAACCTTTAAAATGGAAGGAATTGACATGTTTGACATAACTATTGATATTGAGAGGTATATCAACTTTTTATGAAAACTGAAAAATTCTTTCAGAGAATTCCTTTGGAGAATTTTCTTGCTCAATTCAACCTGTGAATTATGTGTCAGTTTAGTAACAAAAACTACTTCGGTTGTTCAACCTTCAGTTCATACAAAAAATAACCTGTGGATTGTCCATAAGTTTGATAAAAAAAAACTGACTTTTCATTGTCCATCTCTTACAAAACAAACAAGTGGTGCCAGGCACAACAAACCCCGCCCCTCACAAACGTTTTACTTAATTTGCCCTTTCTCTTTCATTGCGAACACATTTTTAGTGACCTTGACCTTTGACCTACATTCACCAAAATTTAATGGGATCTACTCTGGACCACCTCACACCTTTCCTGAAAATTTCATGGAAATTGGTCCAGTAGTTTTTGCATAAAGTTGCTGACAAAAAAACAAAAACCAGACCAAAAACAATACCCTCGCCTCCCCTTTGGGGGGCGTGGTAACAAAATACAAATTCTTATTTTTTATGACTTTATTCCTCAGAATAATTCATTATTCTCTTAATACTGGATTTATTTTTTCTCAGTGTGGTTCTTTTACTTAAGGGGAAAATGTCCATTAATCAGCTTAAAGTTCTCTAAAAACTGACTCATCTTGTACAGAATCTGCTGGAGAATTGGTTTTCAGCTTTCAGTGACAGTCATGAAGACACAACGAGCCACGGCTGAACACACTGAAACTCAGGTTAGCTGTCAGCAAATGTCAGACAAATTTGACTTTTACTTAGGATGATGTTCCTGACGCTTCCTGGTGCTGAGTTAAAGTCTGGATGTGATTGGATCAGATTTTATACAAATGTCATCAACTGCATGTAAAGGCTTAAATTTAAGCAGAAGATTGAATTTGATACGATTTAATATTTTAATGAGTCCAGAGGGGATTCAACTTGCTCTACGTTAATACAAAAAAACTGAGTCCATGTTCATGATGTTCAGCTGAAAGTGAAAACACTGAAAATAAGAACAACTTCAGGTTCAAATCTCCTGTTTAAGACAAGAGTCTGTTGAATGAAATGATTATTTTGCCTTTTCCTTTTCCTCAAGTTGAGCTGAAGAGTCTGAACGTGTTTTCTCTTTAAAATATTTAGTTTATTTTATAAAAGCTCCTCACTCTCAGCTTGTGTTTGTTGAATTATGCATTGTATCATTTTTCTTTTACAATTAAAAAGTCAAACTGATTTTGTCTCTTGATTAGGACCCATTTTACTGTGTACAGTTATTTGCAGGTATAAATGTGATTCGAAGGATTTTTGATCACTGACAATTTAATACAGGCATCAGCTTTGCTAAAATGTGTTTTGTATTTTTTTCATATTTACATTTTCAGTTTTTAAGATGTTTTATTTTTTTAATCTTACCAGTCGAATAGGCTTGTGATGGTGCTGTGTCTGGCATCAACATCTTTAGCAATTTCTTCAAATACCTTCTATGGCAAAATTACTAATTGGATTCATTTCAAGTTGGGACAATGTGTACAAAGTTTACTCACAGTTTTGACAATTTTTTTTTTACATTTTTTTATGACTTCTTAAAATATAAGAAATGTGCCTTTATATAAAATAGGCCATATTCTAATGGTTTATAACATGAAAATGGTTAGACATATCATAGTTACTATTGAGCACTGATAGGAAGTCATACATTGACTTCAATTTTTTTAAATTTGTTTTTTTTTATAAAGTTTATTTGATAGGGACACTGCAAATTGCATACATACTTGTTGAGTTCTCCAGTGAAAGTACCATCCACTTCTGTTGAGAGATTGATCTCCTGCATCAAGACCACAGGACTCTAACATAGCGGCAGAACATGAAAAAATTTCAAATTCAACCTGCTGATTCTTGATAGAACATGCCAGTGAGATACAGAGACATTGATCCTCCTTTTTTTTTTTGTAGAGACTTGGTATTGTGCTGCTACTGGAGGGTTCTGCCCAAGGGATCAGTAAAGTTCTATCTAACATATATATAGTATGATGTCTAATGAAAGGAATGGCTCTGAGGTGAAAATGTCATATGTTAAATGCCTCCTTCCTCCTCAAGCCCTTTCCTTGACTCCTCTGCTCCATCTGTAACTGGAGGGTGGAGTCAAGGCAGAATCGACATGAGGGGAATGAAGTGGAGTTAATAAACAAACCTGCAATAATCAGTTATGACCAGTAGGGACTGCCAAAGAGCTCAATAGAGAAATCTTAGAGATTGTTACTTTAAAGCTGCAGAGTAAGTTGAAATTTGTTCAGAAGATGAAAAATATGAAGAAGCAGAGAAGTTAAAAAATGCAGAAAGTATTAATTTCTACATCTGTGTTTGTGTATTATTTAAAACTGACAGTTTCTATAAATTTTTGGTATTTGAAAGCTTTTGATTGGCTTTAATGTGTGTGATTGTGTTGCATTGTGGTGTTATAACCACAAGGGGGAAGCACTGTAACACAAACTCAGTTTTTCGGTCACATAGCAATTATTGTTTGGCAGGCATGCATTGGGTTATAGATTTTTTTTTTTTTTAGTTTGCAAACACATTATACAGCTAAACCCTTTATTTTATGCCATAAAGGCCTTTATTTTTCATTTGAATAGTGCACAATTTGATTAGTGTACAGATAGATAGATAGATAGATAGATAGATAGATAGATAGATAGATAGATAGATAGATAGATAGATAGATAGATAGATTTAAATTTTAAAGAAATAATGTAAAAAAAAAAAGAATAGGATCAGATATTTCACTGTTAATTTAATATAAGTATTTGTTTATATACAAAAAAAGTATTAAGTCATATTAATGTCCAAAGATGTGATAATGTCTTAAAGTAAAAGTTTTAGTCTTACACACAATATATGTAATTAATCATTCCTTTCACAAATAGTTATATACTACTATTTTGGCTATATTTAGCAACATAAAGCAATAAAATATCTACATATGATGTAATCAAATTATAAATACTGACTTTGCATCCATTTTTGAGTCTTAATTTATTATTTTTACATTTTTTCTCAATTACTTATGTGCAGAATGTGTATCATAATGCCAAATCTCTGCATAGAACGCACTATTCACACATAAATCATTTCATTTCTATGTCATAATAAAACTGCGAGCAAAATGATCCACACATCATAACACAAAAATGATAAAAAAAATAAAAAAAAGATTGTTGTAGTACACTATTTACTCATTTCAGAAAACAGGAGGATAGAAAACCCACGGAAAAATATAGAGCTCTTATTATCATTGCAGGTTTTAAGAGCAACGACAAAACATGAAAGTTTGTTCATGTCTCAGTCTGTGTTGCCAGATGTATGGTGATGTGTGATCAGTAATTCTACATGTAAGATAATTTGACTACTTTATGATGGTTTGTATTAATAGTAACAGTCATTCTAGGTAAACTGTCAGTAAATGCATTATACATGACGTCTTTCCAGTCTCATGGTGATGATGAATGTCTCCCAAACAAAACTGCCTTTAACTATCATCATCTTCATTAATCAGAATTATATGGAATTTAGGTTTTTAGTATAGTTTTCATTCAGTTTTTTTTTTTTTTTTTTTTTACATCATTTCCACTTTTGCTTTGAAATCCTTAAATTTCTCATGAGAACATTTTCAGTTGTATAGTCCAACTCAAACACATATTTTTGAAGGTCAGATTGTTTTGGTGCTAAATATGTGTTAGAGTCAAAGACATAGGCTGGCATATGGACAGTAGTGATGTGTTCCTTCCACATTTTGGACGGACAGAACCAGTATTAAAGGAACTTGTTTGCTTTCTCTTGCCGTTCATTCACTCAGGTCTGTTACAACACAATGCACGACCTCATAGAACTGGAGTTGGAATGACCACTGCTTTCCTCTGTGTCTTTGCCATGCCATCACTAAACTGCAGAATGAACCATGGGAGGTGTTTTCACTATTTTCACTATTTTCACTACCCACAGCATCAGTAACAGGTTAGAGTCACATCAAATCTGCTCGTATTATCAACATCAGCCCTTCACTGTGGACAATAACATCCACTGGTGGTATTCAGCTCTGTCAACTTAGCTCGGATTTTAGCCACAGTAAAACTACAAATCGCCTTTGTTGTCTGTTTTGTGCGGTCGATAGCTGCACTGAAAATCTGTTTGGAACCATCCAAACAAGGTCAACAAATTGTTGGTGACATTACTAGCAATCATGGTAACATAACCACCAATGACTATTTACCTTTATAAGCCTCATGATCGAACTCACCTGTGTGGAAGAAACGCTGCCATTTCAGTATCACTTAACTCCATTCTGTTCATTAACAGCTGTGTCCAGTGCAGAAAACAGCAACAGTGCTACTGGCTTGTATCACTTTGTCACTTTCTTTGAGTCTAATAGTTTCATCACAGTGTCAAACCCATGTGATCACTTTCTGGTCAAAGGTGTTAGTTTTCCTCACTATGAGTGACGGGCAGAGTGACTCACTACTCCCTCTGTATCCAGAGGTGTCAAGTAAAGTACAAATACTTCGTTACCTTACTTAAGCAGAAATTTTGGTTGTCTATACTTTACTGGAGTAATTATTTTTCAGCCAACTTTTTACTTCTACTCCTTACATTTTCACGCAGTTATCTGTACTTTCTACCGCTTACATTGTAAAAATAGCCTCCTTACTCCTATTTCATTTCGGCTTATTTTCATTCAAATAAAAAGCATAACGTGCTGCGCGCTTTTAATCCCCCTCGGTCAAATACATAGTCAGATTCTGTTGAAAGTTACTGCCCTATAATTTAGATTAGATCGTCTTTGTGTAAAACTTATTACATATATATTTGCATTTTAAAGTAGTAACTGCACAAGGTCATTTGACCTTGAAAAAGTAGGTCAAGGTCACCTATTTTCAACTGGCTTCTGCTCCATGCCAAGATGCCTCCACAGTATAAATTTGGTGCAGATATCTCAATGCATTCTTTAGATAATGTGATTATGTCTTTGAATGGACAGACAGATGGACAGACGACAAAACAATTACAATACCCCTCAGCCAAGGAGTAAAAAACTATCCAGATAAATGTGCCATCCAGATAGAGTGAATTTGAATGTGGTTGGATGAGATGTAACGTTTACCATTCCGACACCCTATTGGTTTGTATGCGATCCATCACACCTGACTTTTTACACCATTCCAATACTTATATTCAACTAGTCACCATAGCTTCTGCTTCATCAAACACATGTTAATGCTCAGTAGTGCACATATATGGTCCTTTAATACATTTGCATTTGACTAAAATGCATTCATTTTTAATGGGCTTATATGTGGCTGAAACAGGTAGACTAGTGCGTCCCAAATGTTTCAACATTAACATTTTAATATGTTATAGCTATCATGGCCTTTAGACAAATGTTTTTTGGGGAGGTGGGGTAGTGCACTATAGGCCCCTGTGGTGCAGTGTAAGCTTTTGTCCTAATGACATTTTTTCCCCTTACATTTACTTTAATACTTTAGTTTTGAAACCAGTACTTTTACTTGAGTAAAAAGCTTGAGTTGATAGTTCAGCGTCTACAGAAGTCTGTTTAAACACTAGTATCTGTACTTCTACTTGAGTAATACTTTCAACACCTCTGTTGTATCTCTATGAATGTTGAGACCAAAGTTACGTCCTTGGTTAAAATTTCTGCTAGGATTTTAAATACAGACATTTCTGCATCAAACTGTATTTACTTGTTAGTCACAGGGTGTCTGTTAGCTTTCACTTTTCACAAAAAAAAAGTTCTGAAATTATGTTTTTCCTATATGCTTTAAAGGAAATTATAACACGTGCAACTCCATGATTGTAAGATTCATTGTACAGTACTGTGCAAAAGTCTTAAACCACCTCTAGCTTTGGTGCCTTTTACAGGCTTACAATGAACATTTATATTAATTTCTCAGTCCCTTCACTAATACACAAAAACATGTGCGCACATTATGAAAAAGACACAAAACCAGAACTGAATGGCTTCTGCAGACGGTATTTAGTATGACCTCTGTTCATACAACAATCGCATAAACATTGTCAGAGTGGATGTAGTGTTTAGGACCCAAAATGCAGAACCAGAAGCAGATTAAAGAACAAAAATAGGTTTATTGAAATCTCAATAAGGAAAAGGGTAGTGGAAGGGGGAGAGGAAGTCCTTTGGAGTTGCAATAGCGATGAACAGTTGACAGGCTTATCAGTTGCAGTTGGTGGCCAGGAGTGGACAATGGACCAGCGTAGCAGTAGCAGTAGACAAAAAAGCTTAGCAGTGGCAGATGAAACAGCTTATCTGTCGATGACACAGTGGTTTGGAGAAGGTCGTGGCTGGTTCTCCTGTTGGAGGGCTCCCAGAATGTGTGCCATGAAGGCAGGCGTCTCTCAGGTGGAATGGAATCAACTGGCGATCTGCATCAGTCTGGGAAGGTGTTAAATACCCAGTAGATTGCAGATCACCAGCAGGTGTGCACCAGTTCCAGGGTGCCCGCCTGTAAGGACAAAGGAAAATGCTTCCCACTGCCACCAGGGGGAGGCAATGGGAGAGTTATAGAGGGGAAAGGAGCTCAGCATGGATCAGATCATAACAAACAAACACTAAACACATGTTCATTGGTTTGTTTAATGTTAAATGTTTGTTTTTAATGATGCATACAGTGTATAATTCATGTGTATTCCAGTTGTATCCTGATACAGACTGTAAAATACATAATCATTCTAATCTTGCAAAATCAATAAACCTAATTTTGGCAAAGAATTTCACACATTAGTGGTATTCTAAGGACTTTATGTCTGATTCACTAATGACTTATGTTCATTTTAGAGCGATTTTTTTAGTTGTAAATGAAGTTATGAACGTAATGGATTACAGGTGTGTACAGTGGTTTCCTTAACAGCTTTTAAACTGTCTTAAGGCATGTATTAAATGGGCCTGAGCGGATTAAAGATGTGCAGGTCTCTATTTCTGGGCCTGTTAAAGAGGTGCTTGATGGGGGTGAAGCTCCATTGTGTGAGTCCTGTAAACCTGTCTGGACTCGTCGTCACGTCTATGTTCTGATGTTCATAAACTCCTGTCAACGCTGGAGCCCGAGGCGACATAAACTTTCCACTGCTGAGAGCGAAGCAAAGGAAAAACCCCAAAGAGAGGGAAACGGCGGCAAGAAGCCTCGGAACGTCCTGACACGCTTTTACACAACGAGTCCGTTGGCTGTTTGAGACTCATACCCACCATCCACATATCCACTGTTACACCATCAAACCTAATGACTGACTGGATTTACGTCTTAAATACTGAATCCTCTGTGTCTAAATACATAAATATCACACTGGAGATTTACTGAGCCCACACACAAAAATAAATGTGAAGGAAATAAACACAAATATAAGTCTAATCCATCAGTGATTAGAAAGACTTGAACTTCCAATAAAGCACTTGAACTCTTAAGTTTATTCTAGTCCATTATTCAAACAATTATGAGCAATAAAACACACAAAATCTGAAATAAATGTTGGGTCAAACAGAATGAATGAGAACTTTTACACATTTTGTGAGTGTGTAAACATGCAACAAAAATATAATATGCACATTAAACCACTTAGACTACCCTTAAACTGCCATATATGAAGAAAGAACCTACTGTGCTACACATATTAGCAGGTTTTAGAAAAATTATGCAAATTATTAAATGAGCATTAACTGTGTCACTGTGATATTTCAGAGGAGTTACAGTAAATCTGTCTGATGCAACGCTTTGGAATTATAGATGATGCCAAATACGTCTCTGCATAAGATATTTCTAGTATAAACATATTTCTGAGATGATCTTAAGGTAAAACTGAAGGTTTTCTCTTCTGTTTTCTGTCAGATTTTTACAGTTTAACACTGGCAGATGAGTGTTTCAGTATGTTTTCTGGATGCCAGTCTATCAATGAAAACTGCTTTTTAATAAAGCTAAAAATATTTTGGATGAAAATAATATGAGAGAAAACATGAGATGAAAATGATGCAAAGAGAAAAAGAACATAGAAGAGGAAAAAAAAACAGATATAAAGGATTTAACACAAATGAGCTGTAACATGAAAATGGCAAAACAAGAAAAACAAATGGATAGGGAAAAAAAACAGACGATGTAACGCATGAAAATGATGTAACAGATGAAATAAGAAGATTCCAGAGAAGTAAGCAGACGGGGTAGGCAGGTACAGACGGTTGTTGGGGGTTAAACTGGATCAGATGCGGTTTCATGTTAACGGATGTGAGCACACATAGGGGTCGTCTGCATTAAAGCTGGGGGTTAAATACCTGCATGAGACCCTCAGCTCGCTTCAACACACCTCCATCTGTCTGCACCGGTTACTCTTCATAAGGGCATAGAACTAGAACGAGCAGAAAAAATACTACAATAACCAAAATAAAAATAACAATAACTAAATAAA
Source organism: Apogon hyalosoma (assembly GCA_037367295.1). Taxonomy (NCBI): domain Eukaryota; kingdom Metazoa; phylum Chordata; class Actinopteri; order Kurtiformes; family Apogonidae; genus Apogon; species Apogon hyalosoma. The sequence continues at coordinate 7,749,622 of JAPQRP010000007.1, read as the reverse complement.
AACATGAGTTAAACCCAACAGAACATCAGGTCAAATCAGCTTGGTTTTATTTTTCTAACAGTATTTATGGTGATGAGCAAAAATAAAGTCTCTGGCCGTCAATAAACAGTGGTTTTATAAATCATATTTGATGTCATTCGTTTTTTCAGCTGAACTTGAGCTTCTGTTAATCAAGGATTTTCTCATAAAAACCGAAACTAATTAATTATCAACAAGAATAAAGTGTATTTAACTAAAATGACAAGAAAAACTCGAAATCACCAGTTTATGAGAAGGTGGCAGCTGCCTCTATTTCTAGAAAATACAAAATTAGGTATAAACGCATAAATTCATTAGTTTACTGAGAGGAAAAGATTATCTAAGTCTGTAAATTTCGGACTTTACCCTCAGAAAATGTAAATTTTTTGCTTGCAAATTTATGATTTTATGATCTCAGAGAATATTTGAATTTCTCTTAAATTTGTGATTTTTTTTCTTCTAACTTTACCACTTTACTCTAAGAGAATATTTGCACATTTTTTTTCTTTATATGTTTTTAACACTAGTATTTTTTATTTTTGGTAAATTTCTGACTGTATGCCTCTCAAATAATATTTTTCTTTCTTCTTGTAGATGGTCTTCTTGTAAATGAATATTCAAGTATTTTTCTTGTAAATTTAAGACTAGGTGAGAAAATATTAGCATTTTTGTATTCATTGCGATTATTTAATATATGTTTATATAAATTTACTACTTTATTCTCAGAAAATCATCTGATTTTCTTGCAGATTTTGATAATCAGAATATTAAAATTGTTTCTCATACATTTCTGTTATTTTAACTCCTAAATCACTTTTAATCACTTTCAATTTTTAAATCCTTCTCTGAATTTATGACAAAATTTACCACTTCAATCTTAAAGAGCTCAGCGTTTTCCAGTGAATTTACTCTTTTTTTCTTCAAGCATTAGTTTTTTTCTTGCAAAATTATGCAAAATTATGCCTTTCAAGCCTATTCAAATTTTTTCTTGTAGTTTATTGACTTTAAATCAGGTAATATAACTTTTTTCCAAATATCACCCATCTGCTGCTTCAACCTAAAGAAGCTCTAACACATAAAACTTAAACTGAAATGAAAATCAAACAGAGACTGAATAGAGATAAAACCTCTGACACACAGCAGCTCCACTGTTGAAATATCCATCAACATGTCATAAAGCTTTAGGTTTAATGTCAGTTCATGTGTGTTCTGCTGCGACTGCATGTGCGACGTTATGCAAATGTGCGGCTACAGTTGTCAGTTTGTTGGTTCGTGGTCGACCACACACTGACAACCCTCTGAGCAAAAACTAGCTCTGATCCTGGATCTGTTTGATGTGTTCATGACGTTTATAGGAAACACACTCCTTACAGATTGAAACTAATAAATGTCTAGATGGAATTGAAACATATGCCATGTTTGTTTCACTCATGTTCAAAGATGAAAGATAAATATCCTGTAAAATTAAACAGTAAATTGTCAATATTCAACTGAGACAGAGTGAAAAATAACATCTTATTTAGTCTGACAGTCAGTAGAAATGTTAGGGATTATAAATGTGTTTCACCTGAATATTTAAGTCTGTAAGAAGCAGGTTTTATTTGATGGACTTTGGAGAAACAGCAGAATACAGAACCAGCTATAAAATGACCTGCACTTAAAAAAAAAAAATGTCTGAAGCTGGACTTTTAGTGTCTTGTAAAACTAAAGTGGTTCGGACAATTTTCATTTTTATTTTTTATTATCTAATCAGTCAAAACTTATTTATGTTAATATTTACTCTGTTGCTCAGTTTTCTGTTGATAGATTTAAGGAGAAGACACTGTTACAACATTTCAATTTTACTGTCCCGGACTTGTCGACAAGTTACCAAGAAGTGATTTAATGCAATAAGTTACATGACTTTAAGGGCTGTAAGCAATAAGATAGTTATTTATTGGTTTTGATCTGTTACGTTTCAACAGAAACATTCACTGGACTTCACTGTGAAAAATTCACACAATAACAAATAAGAAGTGAATAGCAAGTGAAAAAGTAAGTGGAGCTTACTAATACCCCCACCCACTCCCATAACACTTTGCCCCTCCTGCTCATTGATACCCTGCCAACCCAGGGAGGAATTTGGAGTCTTACCTTTCAATCATTTTGAAAACTTTTTTTTATTCTAAAAAAAAAAATTCAAAAATTGAGAGAAAGTCACAGGTAAAGAACATGTCTGTCAAATTCAGGGGGAATAATATCTGAAAAATGGATTGGTCAAATTTTCTAAGTTGAAATTTGCAAAAATTGGGGGAAAAAAAATCCAAAAATTGAAATTCAGACATCGAACTATGCACTGTACCTCTACTAGTAGTAAAGAACATGTGACCAATTTGAAAAGAATAAGGTGGATAGTGTCCAAGAAATTGGTCGGACAAAAATCTTGGACTGACAGAAGGATGGATGGAATTCCTGATATACCCATATAAATAATAAATATAATACATCTTGGTTCTTAAAAATGCAGATATATTGACTGATCAGCCATAACAGTGGGACCTGTCAGTGGGTGGGCTATATAAGGCAGCAAGTGAACATGTAGACTGAGAAGTTGTGTTGGAAATAGTACAACAGGTACAAGTAGGGATCTGAAGAACTCTGATGAAGGAAAAATAATGATGGTTGAATCACTGAGTCAGAGCATCTCTAGATCTTGTTTGTTCATTCCCAGTGTAAAGTGGTTAGAACCTACCACAAGTATCTAAAGAACAACAGATCTCAACTGATTGACCATCTATGGGATCAGAACATTATTACCACCTGTCTAATATTGTGAAGGTTCCCCTTTATCCACAAAACCAGCTCTGACCTGAGGCCTAGACTCCACCAGACCTCTGAAGGTGTGTGTGGTATCTGGACCAAGACGTTATCAGCAGATCCCTGAAGTCCTGGAAGTGGATCTCCATGGATCAGATTTATTTGTCCAAAACTTCCAACAGATGATCAACTGGTCTGAGATTGGGATGTCCTTCCTTAGTTCATTTTGGTCGGTACTAACCACTGCAGACCAGGAACACCCAACAGACTGATTTATTTAGGTCATGGTTTGGAAACCCACTGTTCGAAGAAAGGAACTCATTCAACCAGATCATAAAATGGTCCAGTGGTGTGATCAGGGAGTCACAGCTGTGCCTAGAGTCACTGTGTACCACAGCTGAAGCAGATAACCAGCTCCATAGTAGCACCACTTCTCCTGTCAGTGGTCATAGTGTTGTGGCTCATCGTGTGTATGCATTTGTACAGTGAAATCCTTTGTCCGTCCATGGGAGTGGATCTCTCCTTCACTGTGGTTCTCCCCAAGGTTTCTCTTTTCCCACTGGGTTTTTGGA
>JAPQRP010000007.1:7714038-7731215 GCA_037367295.1 Apogon hyalosoma | reverse complement strand
TGCAGAAAGTTTTTTTTTTTTTTTTTTGCTGTTTGGTAGATCATTAGTTCATCTTTAGCATGTTTCTCTGCAGTTCGATGTATCAGCCACACTATTTGCAGTTTGATGTATGAGTAATTCTGCAGTAACAGTATATTCTTCTCAGTCAGCGACATGAAAACCAGTTGAGTGAGTGAATGTGCTGATTCGGACGTTGACTCTGGAGACTAACAGTCTGAACACAAACAGGACAGTGGTGAGCTGCCGTTTGAGGTGTCGACCGAAACTATTGTTCTGAGCTGATCTGAACCCCCCTAAGACCCCAAAGACCTGAACCAGGAGCCTTTCATCTGCATACACAATGACTCATTATCACGTGAATGGCTTCAAACTGAGGACACACTTCAATATGTCATGTAAACGTTGATCTGAGGCCTCTAACTGTTCTAATGTGGCTCTAATCAGATCATTATTGACCCAACAGGCTAGACTCTAGACTCAATGGGCCATTAGCAAAAGTAAGAGCAGAGGTCGGAGGTCATTACAGTGGAGACAGAGCAGAAACATGTCTATCCTTTCAACACTTATTATTCTCAATTAAAGTTCAAAACTGACTTAATTGTTCATCAGTATAGATTTAACACTGCATTTTAACGGAAAAAATAGGAACTTGAACACCTGTAACACCTATACCTATCACATTTGCACTACTCTTCATGTAGTCAGTAGTGTGTTGGTTTGCAGTTCATTGTATATTGAGTGACTCAAGTCTTATAGATACAGAACAGATGAGGTTTGAGGTGTTTTGGTGGTTAAAGGTTCACCGATGAGTTCAAGTATGCATTTTACTGGCACACTGAGTTTTGAAGATGTGGACGTGAGTATAAGATTATTTGTAAGAAACTGTGAAGTCAGGAAAAATCTGAAGTCAGCAAAAATCTTTCAGTGAATGTACTCCCGAATCAGGAAATCCCACATTCTGAGCTTTTGTTTCTGCTTTAGTTTCTTTGAAAAATGACACTGGAATAGATCAGATCTATTGAAAACTGACACCAAAGGATCCTGAAAAAGCATCATGTGGCAAAGTGCTGTTGCCTGCAGTGGTTAGAGAGAGGCACAGGAGTGGACTTTCACTGCAGTTCAGTCCCACCCACTGAAATACTTCCTATTTCAGGAATAATCTCTCCTGTTCTACCATATATAATGTAGGCTATTATTATTTTCAAAAAAATTTCCTGGATTTTGGCTTTGAGGCAAATAGTACTGTAGCCTCTGTCCTGTTCTCTGTGTCATGTTGAACTCTGTAATTGACAAATAATATCAAAAGTGGTCCATGTTAAATAAGTCATGCACAGAGATTTAGTTTCATTGAGGGAAAAAACTGTTATAAACACAGGGCAGAGACTGTAACAGGTGGACAAAGTGGACAAGCTCATGTTTTACTAATGAATCAAGTAAAAAGTAAAAAATACAGACTAGTGATATTAGCATCTGATTTGTCTGCAGTTGTTCTTCACAGCTTCTTAAACTACAAGTAACCTGTCAGAAATAAACAAAAATAAAATCTGAATGACACCAGACTGTTTATATCAATTGGTTACTAAACTTAAAATGTTATAATTAAATTTAATAAGTCTCTTCTCTGTGAATCCAACACTCCCTCATGTCTGTGGTTTTAATTCTGTCTATACTCAACATTTTGACGTCTGGAATATGATTTATTTTACTGACATTTTCAGATTGATTTGATTTTTCTTTATTCTCTTATTTTTTTTTAAGTGATAACTGTAAAAACCTTAAATCTTAAAAGAGCAGAAATAGAAGCCTATTAAAGGTAAAGATAAAATCCTAATGACACCCACCCCTGAGATTCCCAGGAACATCAGGCAAAAGTGGAGGTCTTGTTTGGGTTTTGAATGCTTTCATTATCTTGCTAGGACAAGATAATAAAATATCACATTTAAGGAATCTAGAGGCTCTATATAGTTTAAACTTCCTGTTATTGTTAACTAGCACGTTGACCTGTGTTAATCCACGGGTTCGAGATGTGGTGGTTTTTATGCTGTGTTGTATTTATTTGTGTATGCTGTACCACATTTGTCCAGCAGTCACCGCCAAAGTGTTCTGGCCATACCAACATGATTTTAAGGCTGTTGCATTCCAAAATGACTAATATCTCCGTAAATATTGGTCCTATCAACTTGTCGTTTTCACTAATGTCTTTCTTGACCAAAAATACATTATTATGCCAAACTGCAGCAGTCAGCTCTTTCTGGATTTTGTGTGAATCTCCGTACACCCACACATGCACACAGAGGCCACTTGGCTTTTATAAACAGATAAATCACTTAAAAGTATTGTAGTTAGAAATGAGAATATCAATCGTTTGCTATCCATAGATATTAGTGAATTTAATATATGTTTGTTCCTCCTGCTGTTTCCTCTTAGTTCCACTAATTACTTTTCCAGCCTTCCCCCTTTTCAACTTCTTTGGAGACCTGTTAGTGCCATTAAAGTACAGTACAAAGTAAATTTTTTCAGTTTAATTACTGTTGCCCATAAAGTTGGAATAAAACATTTTTACCTCTTCTCATGAAATGATTTTGACAGTGTGATTTATTGGGACTCAGTATGTAATCATTACACCTGGTTAAAGGTGATTACTGATGTGTACAAATAGTGTGTCTGAAAATAAGATTATTCTAACTCTATGGGCAAGTGTATGTTGAAAACTGCCCCATTTCTATTATTTTCTTCTATTAACTTTTTGTCATGTCCCTGAGTCACATGATAAACCGTGAAATTGTCTCAAATCTTGTGAGAATCATGAAAAATTAAAGAAATCAGCCTATAAACTGTAAAGCCTTAAAAGCACATTTATCATCATAATTCGTATTGAGTGATGTGAACATTTTTGTCAGAACATTTTAAGCTGTACTGCCCAACTCCAAACATTGGTGCAATCTAGTAACTCATACTCATGTACAGCATCAAAGTAAGTAAGTATTTGTGGAATAAACATACATGTATTTGCATTGTCTTTGCATGTAATAATGCAAAAACAAAAGGCTTTGTATTTGTTCATAAAACACCATTACATTTTGTGCGCTTTCTTATTCCCCATCATTTTGACATGTAGGGTGCCAATAGAGTGTTGTTTTTCAGGCGGTGGTGTGATAGACATCTTGATGTTGCCATGGTTATGATTTGGTAAGGTTGAGGCATAACAACAACTTGGTTTGGGTCAGAAAAGAGGTCACAAAACAAAGCATAAAATAAAGAGTGAAATGGGACATGAATGCTGTCTATAAACTTTACTTTCCTACTTTACATGGCTTTTGCTACTTCACATCTTTACCTGACTCATTACATCAAATTTCAACATCTAGGAACATACACAGACTTCTATCTGGTCTCCTGCATGTCAAACATTGACACTGAAGGGGTTTTTGAAAACAGACGCTGCGGAATTTGACAACTTGAGAGTGAGTAAAGACACTGACTGTGCAGTAATTCAGAGTGTGATGAGTCTATATCTGTCTTTGTCTTTAATTCTTAGAAGACAGTCTGAGATCCAGGTGTGACTCCATTTTTTTAACTTAATCCTGAATCTCACATGAGATAGAGCTTTAACTGCCTGTCTGTCTGAAGTGAAGCAGGACAACAAACTGATGCTGTTTCTTATCAGTGTGTGCGTGTGTGTGTGTGCGCGCGCGCGTGTGTGTGTGTGTGTGTGTGTGTGTGTGTGTGTGCGCGCGTGATGACAGTTGCAGCGGTAGGCTTTGCCTCGCGGTGCCTTCAGTGGCAACACAGACAAAACAAAATCATGTCTGAGCTGTAACTGAATTATGACGACTGGGATCAGACTGAGACAAAAGGGATAAATCGATCTGAAATCTTCACAGAGTTTTATTTCTTAGTTTTGCTTTTTTTTTTTTTTTAACTTCAATTTAGTTTGAGTTACTTTTACAAGTGTGCAAGTATCATTACTTTGATAAATGGACAAAATTTTGAGTTTTTTGTTATTTTTAGTGTTTGAGTTTTATTTACATTAATTTGCTTGTTTAATTAAGTAAAACTTAGAATTAAATCCATTGCAGCAAACAGGGGCAGCAGGTAAATACAGTTATTACGATGTACTATACAAAGTATCCTGGGTAATGAAGTGCAGTAATGACTAATAACACAACACATATTGAAAAAGTAGTCTAAGGACATGGAAGTGCTTTCAATTTTTATTTTTTTTACACATTAAATATTTTGCCTGCATTTATTTTGTTTATCAAGTGTTATTCTTGAACTTTTTATATTTTATATGACATATTTTTATATCATGTTTTCATGAGGTTGTGTCTTGTTACATCTATTGCATCATTATCCTTGTTTTCACCTTGTTGGAATATTTTATACACTTTTAGACCAAAACTGCCAGCGAATCAAAGCTATATATTCACAGTCACTGAATAAAATATAAGGTCATGGTTTACACACATCTGTATAATGGTATCATCAAGTTTTCTTCTTCTTAAAACTTATAGACGCTTATTTTGACAGTCAGTCAAAATATTACTGTGTCTTATCATCTTCACGTGTTGCATCTGATAGAGTTTAGTCTGAACCGTGGTTCAACAAATGGCCAAAGATAAACATAATGTGCTGCACACTTTTAATCCCCCTCGGCCAAATATAGTGTCAGATTCTGTTGAAAGTTACTGCCCTATAATTTAGATTACATTGTCTCTGTGTAAAACTTATTACATACATATTTATATGTGAAAATACTCAAATATTATAACTGCACAAGGTCATAAGTCAGTCAAGGTCATTTATTTTCAATAGGCTTCTGCTCCATGCCAAGATGCATCCACAGTATATATTTGGTGCAGATATGTCAATGTATTCTTCAGATAATGCGATTATGTCGTTGAGTGGACAGACAGACAGACGACAAAACTATTACAATACCCCTCTGTAACATCACATAATAACTTTATACCTTCATAAGCCTCATAATCAAACTCACCTGCGTAGAAGAAACACAGGGATTTCAGCATCAAACTCCATTCTTTTCATTTAGCGCTGTGTTCAGCGGAGAAAACAACAGTTCTACTGGCTTTTACCACTTTCTCTGACTCTAGAAGTTGTTTCTTAGTGGTTCTTATCCCATCTGGTCACTTTCTGACACTATAGTCAAAGGCCCTGTGGTGTTAGTCAGCAGTTACTCACTCCTTCCACTAGTGATCATATGAATCCATTAAGTACTTTCAGTTCATATCTCCATAATCCAATACATTGGCATCTTTGGCAGAGCCTCAGAGCTCTTTATCCAGCTGACTTTTAGAGCAAATCATTCAGCCAAAACAGCTACAGTATGACAAAGGTGGTAAATGATTTGTTACTGATCTTCAGTCCTGTTATTGTCAGACCTGAGTGCTGCTTTTCATACCGTGCATCATCGCATTCTGTTGGACAAACTGGAGAACCCTTTTGGCATCTCAGGTCAAGCCCTTCAGTGGTCATACCTGGTAGAGAGATCTCCTAGTGTTCTATGTATTAACATTCTCTCTAAGCCATCTGTGGTTAGGCATGGGGTTCCACAGGACTCTGTTTTAGGTCCATTATTGTTTTCACTGTACCTGGCACCACTGGGTCTGAATCTTCATTCATTTGACCTAAACTTTCATTGTTATGCTGATGATCTTCTATTGTATATGCCATTGGCCAAAGGAGATGGTTCCGACACAAATACGCCCCAAGCGTGTCTGGCTGCCATCAAGAGCTGGGTCTTAGCAAATTTCCTGCTCCTAAACTAAGCCAAAGCAGAAATTCTCTTACTGGACCAGCAAGGCAGAGCCATCTATGCCAGCTTTTCTCAAATGGGGGTTCACTAAATACGTCATCATGTACTGAATACAAAATAAATGAGAATTCATGCTGAAATATAAAACACAGTAAATACATTCATATACAGTAATAAAATTGACACTCCCACTTTTATTATCTGTCATCTTGATTAAGCTTTAGAAACATTTTAAGAACATTTGTATTTTGTATTATTCAAGATGAGTTTATATAATTGTTTATTGTTGATGGAAGGTGTATTTATTCATTAATGACCAATTCATTTATTTTTCTTATCAATGAAGTTGGGCACTTTTCAGTTTATATTTTGCACACAAATACTTATAAAGATTTCTTATTTTTAATACATCAAAGTTAAATATATGTTGTTTACAAAGTTTTGAAAATAAAAACAGACGTCTTTGGCACAGGAACAAATTTTGCCTAATTTTTCCAACCAAAAATCTTGAAGTGAGGGTTGGGGGTACTTGGCTAAAAAAGTATATTTCGGGGCCACTCAATTCTAAAAAGTTTGACAACCACTGATCTGTAAGACACTTTTACTCTTTCTCAGGATGACTGTGTCATTCATTGTAGAAACAATGTTAAGGACCTTTTTTTTTTTTCTTTTTTTTTTTTTAACCTCCATATCAGAGAAGTCACAAAAGTGTCTTTTTTCACCTAAGAAACATCGCTAATCTCAGACCTGCCTTGTCTTTTAAGGCTGCTGCAATCCTAATACATTTGTTTAATCATGCTTAGATTATAATAACACCCTTCTCTCTGGTTTGCCAGGGAAGAGCACGCAACATCTGCAGATGGTCCAAAACACAGCAGCCCACCTTCTGACTGGAGCAAGTATACATATTACTCCTTTCTTCACTGGCTTACCATTCATGTCAGAACAGACTTCAAGCTGCTCCTCCTGACTTCCAAAATAGTCAATGGCATAGCACCGCAGTATTCATCAGACCTGGTGAAAGTGTATGTGCCAGCACGTTTGCTGCGTTTCCAGGACGCTAGTTTTCCCAAGGTCCAGAAAAAGACCATCAGTAAACAGGCTTTTTCTTTGCAAAGCTAAAGACCCACTTGTTTACTGTTATATATGAGTCCTGAGCTGCGTTGTTTGTGAGTCTGATGGCATTACTCTGATCTAAACTTGTTCGCAATCACAGTTAGGAGAATTTTATTTTATGACTTTGTTTTCACCATGCTCTTACTCTTTAATTGTTGTTGTATTGAAAAGCACTTTCATCAAAAGTGCTATATACATTTATAATAATAATAATAATAATAATAATAATAATAATAACCATTCTAATCATACTTTTAGGTAATTTTTAATATTTGAAGATTTGCTGACAATAATAAAATATTTAAAAAACAGTTCCTGATCATTAAAATGTATGGATAACACACTGTACATGAAATTATTTCAGGAAGCAGGATGTAGTTGGTCTTTATTTAACAGAAGGTTCTTTATAAATGGGTGGCTTGTTTGGATGAGGCAGAAATGACATAGTGAGACTGAATGAAGAAGAACATACAGTGACATGGAAAAGCAAAAGAAAGAAATGAAGCAATCTGTGCAAAAATGTGATTAACTTCAGCCTGATCTGAAAAACACACAACGCAGTTTCAGAGTGAAGTGGGTCTGATCCGATCAGGACCAGCTTTGTCCCGTCATGGAGTATCCAGCCGGATCCGACAGCAGACACTGGTTCTGTTGACCCGAACCCCGGTTTTTAGCATCAATGAGGAGCAGGGGAGACTGGGAGTAATGGGATATGATGTCCCGCACTGAAGGGAAACACTGGAAACACACACAGACCAAAAATCACTGAATGGGCCGAACAAAAACAATTAAAAGGTACTTACAGAAAATGGGAGATGACAGAAACAAAACAAATACATGAACATGGACAAACTACAAATAAATGAAAACAGTAACATAACAAATATGTGAGCATAAAAATAGTAAATATATGAAATCACAAAAAACATAAATACTTGAACATGAAAACATCAAATAACTATTAACTGAAACAGAAGAGGTTAACACAGAAAAACAAAAAACGAATTAAATCATAAACACAATAAATACAGGAACACAAAAAAATCTATTAACTTGAAAGAAAAAAAAAATCAACAAGTAATTAAACACTGATATGACATAAATAAATGAACATGAGAAAAATAATATCGGACAATAAAACAATAACAAATTAATACAAAAACACTGAATTTCTAAGTTTTAACCTTCTAATGTATCGTATTTTTAAGGTGTGGTTCTATTTGTATGTTTTAATTGTGTTATTTTTGTCACCTGCCTAGGGACTACGGATGCAGACGAGTGTTTTTGCAATAATTCTGTATATTCCCCTCTGATATTGTTCAATACAGATATTTGTAAATGTGAATAAATAAATAATAAAATAAATGAAACCATTAAGATAATAAATATGTGAGCATAAAAAAAATCTAATACCTTAAAAAAACTTGTGAAAAAAAACTGATAAATGAACAGATACCAGCAAATGAAAGAATATGGGAAAATAACAAACTGAAAACAGAAACACAACTGATAACTCGTAATGATACAATAGAATGCATTAAACTGAGCTGAAATTTAAGGTAAAGAGCCATTAAATTTCATCTGAATTGAAGGATTCTTTACCTCCTGGACTTTGAGTCCGGTTCCCAACAAAAACTGCTGGTTCTGCTGTCTGATCTGGATGTTGTAGACCTTGCCCTGGTACAGAACCATCAGGGTGAAGGGCTGATTGGCCAACTGTCGAGTGCTGTCCCGGACCAAATATGCCCCATCCTGAAAACACAGAGATGCCACAGTCTGAAACCTGGATCTGAGTTCAACAAACCCTGGTTTAACCTGATACAGTTCAGCTGAGAGTAGACCAGGTCCACAGAAACCACATGGAATAACATGGGACATGATACCAAGGTAATTTTATTAGTTACTCTATAATTTTTTTTGCTTAATTTGTCTATTTTTTGTTAGTTTTTATGTGATTGGTTATTCGTTTTGATTTAATAAATTCAGTGTATGTTTATATTGTTCATTCTTACTAGGGTTGCATCTTTTTATTTTCGACAGCAGGAGAAAATATCAAGATATGTAAATAGGTATAAAATGGACCTGTATTTTTATAATTGATATTAGTTAGACAGACATTATATCTAAATTTGAGGCTGCGTTTCATTGGTGACACAGACAGAGACTGTATGTGGCCTCTGAACTAAAAACAAGTTCAACATGTTTGATTGTTAATATGCTCAGTGTAATATTTGCATTTCACATAGTCATCCCACTGGCTGCTCTGGACCCTTTGGTGGACTGGTTCTGGCCCAGGGGCCTTATGTTTGACACCCCCGTGTTAGAGTCAGATAATGATGGTGTATGCAGTCGCTACCTTGTTGACTCGTTTCAGACATCCTTCTGCCTGACCTCTGGTCACTTTACCCACGTACCACAGTGGATCCAGATCCTGAAAACACACACTTTATATTATTATCAGACCAGGAACAAAACTGATTAAACCTTCAGTAAAGCTGCTCTGACACTGTCACTGTGACTCTGCTGCCACCTGCTGGTTTAACTCTTTACAGCAGTGGGATAAAGGAAGAGTCCTGTCCACATGTCCAGACCTGGTCCACATGTCCAGATCTGGTCCACATGTCCACACCTGGTCCACATGTCCACACCTGATCCACATGTCCAGATCTGGTCCACATGTGTCCAAACCAAGTTCACATGTGTTTTGTTGTGTTACTTGTGTGTCTGGTGTATTACCTGTGTATGTTGTTGTGTGACCTGTTTGTATTGTTGTGTTACCTGTGTGTGTCCTGTTGAAGGTGGAGGAGGTCGAACTGATGCTCGGTCTGAAGCGACAAAACTCCCTCTATGTTCAGCCAATGCTACAATACAAGTAACACAACCACAGCGTCAGTAACAACACAACTCATCCAGTCATCATTGACACAGTTTGTTTGTGTTTGTGAATAAATATTCATTTCTTACCAGACTGCAGTTTGTGAGGCAAAGATCCTCCAGAGGGAATGCTGGGAGGAAGACTGTTAAAAAACACACATAGGATTCACCATCTTCTCCAGATATTGCAACTTTTATACAAGGACATATTAATAATAATGACACAATAACCTCTGTATTTAACATTGAAAAACCTCATAACATTTTCATCTTGTTGCATCTTTTGCATCAATTTTGTCTTGTTTTTGCCTTGTTGCCTCACATGTCTTCTTTTAAGTAATTTTCCTTTTGTTTCAGCTTATTTGTCATTTTCACCTTGTCACATATACATATATTTTTTTTTATTATTTTGCCCTTTATGTTATTTTTGTCTTATTTCATAGTTTTCACCTTGTCATTTTAGTTGTGTTGTCTTTTATGTTGTTTCTTTAACTTTCACTCAGGACTAAAAATCAGCTTTTAAACATAAAGAAATCTGACCAGACATTTGTTGTGATAATTATTGATAATGATGTGAAAAGGTTTATCATGATAACATTTTCAACTATATTTTGGTTCACCTGTCTCCATGACGTGGTGGGGGTCCGGGGAGTTCAGGACGTGGGGGAAAACCTTTATTGTGGAGGGGAAAGGTGTTGTTTTTCAGCGCTGAGAGGAAAGAACAAACCCATATTTAAAAGGTTAGAGTTAGAGTTAGAGTTAGGTGTTAGGGTTAAGGTCAGCCCTAACCCTAACCCTAACTGGAAGACTGAATTTGATATAAAGAGGAAAGAAACAACATTTCGAAATCTCACCTTCATCGTGTGTTTGCTGATGAGAGGGGAAATACAAATGATGAGAGCTTGATGTGGAAATATTTAGAAACATCTGTCAGAATGTGAACTTACCGCTCTTCTAGTATCAAACCTGAAAAACCAAATCAAAGACAGAAATCGGGTTACAATCAAGACTCAAAGCGGAATAGAGAAGTGATGACTGTGTTGTGTTCTTCAGGGACCTGTTGGGAGGAAGTCTGGCTGAGGAGTTATTCCTGCTGACAGAGGAGGACGAGGGAGGGTGGGCTGGGGGTTTAGACCAGGATGGAGGTTCTGGAACGTCCGGCTGAGGCCTGAAAACACAAAACATGAAGATTTTAATGAAAGGATAAGTCTACCTCATCCCTCTTGTGCAACACTGTTCTGAAAAGATAATATTTAGTGACATCTAGTGGTGAAATTGTAGACTGCACACAAACTGTACTTGTTGACCATAAAAAACAAGTAAGTTGTGTGTGAAGAGTTACCAGCTGAGTTTACATAGACAATATTTATTCTGGCCAGAGATTACAGTTTAAGTGTTTACATGTAGATACATCTGATAAGATGTGAGTTTAGTGAGATTACATGTGAAAAAGCTTTTAACAACGATTTTTTCTTCTTCTTCCTGGTAGAATGGATGAAATTGCTTTGCACGTGACATTCTTATTTAATGCTTTTAAAATATAAACACATATCAAATTCTACTTCAGGGTATGGTCACTCTGGTCCACACCCAGACATATTAAATGACAATATTGAACCTTAATAAATACAATAACAGCAAGTCATGTAAATAAAATTAACTGCTTTTAGGTATAAAGGTACATTTCTCTGTAAATTTAGGTTTAATAAACACTTTTTCATACAGTATTTTATGTATTTAGGTTTGAAAATACTCTCTCATGATATTTAGAATTTCCACAGATGTCACACACAAAAGGGATAAAGTCAAAGTCCTTCAGATTGTCCATAAAAATAAGCCAATGTTTTGATTATTTTACAGTCAGTAATTTAACTTACCTCCAAGGTTGTGTCACAGGCTGTAAGAAGCACACAAAACAAATTAAAACAACAAAACCAAAAGACAGTTGTGAAAGAAAACAAAAAAACAGCACAATGTTTTAGTGTCCATTAGTTTTTATTAATATTGTTCCTCAGGGTTCTGTACTCAATCCTTTTCTTTTTTTAGTTTCTCCTCTTGCTTATAGTTAAACTGTGTAGTTTCTGTTTTATTCTAAAGTCATATCATTGTAATCGTCATTTACTCCGGACCACTTGTGTTTAACCCTGACCATCTCAAATCTGATAACTGAAAATATCCTATATTTTCATATTTCCTCGTGACCAATAAATGTATGAACTCACCAGGTCCACTGTGTTTCTATGAGATCCTGCAAAGTGAAAAAAAAACTCACCTTAGTCACATTAGCTTCATTTAATTCATTGTCACCAGTTACATTTAGGTCAAAACTTCTTTATTGTCAGCCAGTAAACAAAAATTACTAAAACAAAGAGAATATCAGGAAAATTCTGTTTGGTTTTGTTTCCTCAAATAATGGTGAACAAGATAAACAATTCCAAACCTTCTTTCAACATTTGTTAGCTTCTCTGAATGAAGCTTTCCTCATAATAAAGAAAAACTCTTACTAATGCTAGAATTAATGACAAACTCGAGACAAACTATTCACTTCATGCAAAATTTAAAAAAAAAAATATATAAGAAAAACTCAACTAAAGCTAGCCAAAATCAAATGGTATAGTAAGACTCTAATGTGGAATAAAGCCTATGTATACATGGTGAAATGTTTTTGCTGTGTGACTTTTAGGATTTTGATGTAATGATCTGAAACAGACGTATAGTGATAATAAAATATGACTCTTTGGTTTCACCTCTGACTGGAGATGGATGGGATCGGGGCTCTCTTCCTGGTTTGTTTCCACGAAATATCTGCGGTGGCCCAGATGGAACTGAACAGAACATGTACAGATTCACTGTGGTGACTAGAACAACTAGGACAAACACTGCCAGGGTCACATGACCTGAACAAAACCAACCAGACTGCACAAAGCCACATAATCCAGATGTAAACTGAACAAACTAAAAATACAATTATACTTAGCATGATTATCATGTTTTGCATTATTTATGTAATTTATACAGCAATGAATGTAGAGAGCATGTATGAAGACATGATGATCTGCTTTTCAATGTCTTTCCTAATGTAACAATTTAAAAAATACAGCCCTGAAAAATAATAAGAGACCACTGCAAAATGATCACTTTCTCTGATTTTACCATTTATACGTATGTGTTTGAGAAAAATGAACATTTTTGTTTTATTCTCTAAACTACTGACAACATTTCTCCCAAATTTCAAATAAAAATATTATTATTTAGAGCATGTATTTGCAGAACACGACACATGATCAAAATAACAAACAGATGCAGTGTTTTCAGACCTCAGATAATGCAAAGAAAACCAGTTCATATTAATTTCTAACCAACTCAAAACTCATTTTGTAACTTGGGAAAAGTTGACACATCAATATTTGGTGGAAAAACCCTGGTTTTCACACTGCAAAAATCAAAATCTTACCAAGTGTACTTTTCTCATTTCTAGTCAAAATATCTCGTCAGATAGTGACGTTTCGGGCTTCTGCCCTTCAACAGACATGGCACAGATCATGGCACACAGCTGTTTATATAGGGCACTAATTATAGTAGCATGTGACAGGCAATGCAAATCATTTTATATTGTCAGCAACTGTAAAATAAAATGAGAATAAGTGTCTTTAATTACACATAATAATTTATACAGGTATAATAAAATATCTTTATATTAAATCTAGTGAGTTCACATAAATGCATACAAACAGAATGATCAAATTACAACAGATACATGAGGCTCATAAAGACATTAATCAAACCATTCTAAAGAAAAGCAAATTCATGATGTGATAATTAAGTTTCTTTATATTCACACAAGTGTACGCAGCCATAATGGCCAAATCTCTACAAATTCATACAAGTGCATGTTGCCACAGCGGCCAAGCCTCCTAAACTCTAACAAGTTCTTGTAACTACAATGATCCGATTTCTGTAGATTCTTACAAGTTCATGTCACTGCAATGGTCGGGTTACTTTGGAGTCATACAAGTCCATGCAGCTGCAATGATATGCATATCATTAAATGTGTCTAAGTTGAACTGATTCCTATAAATTCATACATGCAAACACATGCAATATTTACATATTTACATATATATGTTTGAAGCAGCATTGAAGAGCATCCAAATAGACACCTAAACTACAGTGTTTGAGCAAAACTATGTACACCACATATACTGGAGTGAAGTGATCTATATGAAGAGTCTATAGGAAGGGTCTCAGATCAAAATCCTCATTGAGGCCTTTAGGGCAAAGTGTGTCCACTGCATAAATCCAAAATGACTCTTGTTGTAGTAACAAACAGTTAATGTCTCCACCTCTGCTAGGCACACTGACTTTTTCTACACCTAAATACCTTAGCATACTGACATTGTGTTGTGCTTGTGTAAAGTGTATGGCCACTGGGCTTTTTGTGTCTTTGATCTGTGTTCTGAAATCCTAGTTTTTAAGGGCCTGCTGGTTTTACCAATATAAGCCAGTCCACACAGACACTTTAGCATATATATTATGTTTCTTGTATTGCAGGTTATAGTTCCTTTGATCTTATAGGACGAAATGTCACTACTTGTGATGAATAAAAAAATGTTTTCTATTCTTTTATCCACTGTTTCTTCGGGATCCAGCACACCTTTTAATGGCTGGATGTGCACTGTAAAAAATGCCTAAAATTGACAGCAAAATGCTGTAAAATCATGACATCATAAAAATGTAAACGGAAAAACAAAGAAACCGTTTACTTTACAGTTATTTTTTTTGTAAAATACAGAACAAACTATAACTGTTATTTTAAGAGTAAAATTATGTGAAAAGAATCAGATTTCTGTGTAGAATTTACAGATTTCTGTCACTTAGAGAAAACCTGTAATGCAATAAACAATACAATGAGGTTAAAATTACAACATTAAAGTGTTAAAATAATGTGTAATTCCTGTTGGGAGCTTAATTTTTACAGGGATAAACTGTAAAATTCCAGAACATTTATTCATGTTATATAACTTTTTAAATAATTAAAATATTGGCCAAAAAAATGAAAATTATCATACGATCAAAAAAAGTAATTTTTTTTTTGGTTTTTTTTTATATATAAAAGAGCAGAACTGAAAATTAAGACTTGGTCACTTATACCTAAATCATAATACTACTGTTATTGACTGCAACAGATACTTCTAAACTCACCTTAACTTTACCTCGTACAAAACATATTGCAGGCCTACTTTAGCCAGTCCTGATTAAAATTAAACAGATAAATAAATTAAGGGCATATAGTGTGTCTGAGTCATCTGTTTTGTTATATTTATCACAATTCTCAAAATCCTAATTCATAGGCACTGGTAAGTGAAATTGTGCTTCTAAACTTAAACCGCTTCATCATGAACTCTGTCGTCGTAAAGATAAGATAGTAGTTTGACATTTTTCCTGTAGTTGCTAACTTTGTGGTGTTGACCGCCTGCATGTGACGTCACGGTCTGTTTGTGCCATAAACGAGCGCCATGATGGAGGGCGGAAGTGCTGGACGGTAAACCGGCGAATGTAGAGTTTGAGCTAAACCTTCTCATTTTTAAACCTGCTTTCCTTGTACAGCGGCCGCACACAACAGTTCTGTCCTTCTTCAAAGACACCCATGTTTCAGCTGGTTACAGACAGAAACTACAGACAGACCAGACTCTGTTTGTTTGTTTATCACAGTATACTCCATACATGTTGGCCTTCCTGTTTCAAACACTGACACTCCCAGGAAGCACACATTCTGTCAGCTGGTGGTTTTTCGTGTGGAACTAACTGCCAACATTTTATTTTCCCGTGTATTGGTCGTTCAGTTACAGCCTTGACGCAGGTTTGTTCGTGTGCCCGTCCATTGTACAGCTCTTTTCAGATGTTGGCGCTCATTGATGCAGATGTTCTGTTTCCTCGTTGTCTCCTGTATCTGTGTGTAAATGCTTCAGCAGTGTGATGGGCTTCAGAGGAAGGTAAAGACTCGGCTGGCTTTTTCATTTGATATAATTGTCTGCCGTTTTCACGATATAACTTTTGACTCAGTGTTTTTCCTTGTTTAAATGAATGTCACTGATGCTTAACGGCCACAGCTGTCAAATGCTGGTGTATGCTGTCCTTACCTTAGTTATTAATTCAGTGTTGTGTGTGGTAAGTTCACATTTCCTGTTTCCTTGTCATTCTTGTATTA
Organism: Apogon hyalosoma; assembly: GCA_037367295.1. NCBI lineage: Eukaryota > Metazoa > Chordata > Actinopteri > Kurtiformes > Apogonidae > Apogon > Apogon hyalosoma. Next base: position 7,715,238 of record JAPQRP010000007.1, on the reverse strand, counting down.
TCTCTTTTGCATTCAACATGTCTTCTCTTTCCTGTATATTTGTACATTAATTCTTGTTGCACAATGTTGCTGATTGTGGTTTTAAGCAAGTCATATAACTTTTTTCTTCCCTGTTGGTACATAAAATGTTATGACTCAACTAACCTTTAATGTTGAGAAGAAACTGCTCAGTATTTATCGAAAATGTTTGGAACATAAGCATTGTTTTGTTCTTTTTGTTGTGTTTAGGACGATCTTGCTTTTCATCATCACGGTTCATGCTGAGTGTAGATCGAAACATCGTGCATGACAACATCCCCTCCTTCCTCTTTGTCCCGTACTTGCTGTTTGGGAGCGATTACTGCTTTAACATCCACTATCCATCGGCACTGGCTTCAACCCTGGAGTTTCTGCAGAGGTATGTTCTATTGATTGACTTTATGCACCCTTTTAATGTATTTGAGCTGACATAAATCTAATGTCACTGCTGTATGGGGTTTATAGGACTTGTCATTTTTTACTGTTTTACAAAGCAGCAGCTCTTTAAATAATAGCTTTCAAAAACCTGTGCTTTGAAATAAACTTTTTTATTATTAATAAAGTTTGTGTTTTCCTCATATTTCCAGATGTTTTTTCTCCATCAACCCAGAGAAGGGCACCACAGTGGAGAAGACAACCACATCCCGCTTTAATGTGAACCCTCGAGTCATCACCTTGATTCAGGAACTTTCAGATCATGAGTGGCGTGATGTCTGAACTTGGACTAATCTGAGTACGATGTGTGGCAAGCCACGTGCTCCAATGATTGTTTGATGGTTTGCGTGCTTTACAGTTTTCATATTTGTAGTCAGTTGTTACTGAATTATGTTCAGAATTTGTTCTCTTTTATAACTTCTCATACAATGTGAAAGAGCTTGTTTCAAGATACTAAGACTTTTTCCTTAATAAGGAAATGCTGTTCTTATTCTCTCTGTTGACATAAGGCTTGATTGACCGTGAGACATTTTAAAAGAGACTTATAGACATATATCAAAAGTGTGCTTTCAGTAAGGAGAGGTGTTTTGTTCATTTTTTGTACTGACGGGTTTGAAATCATCTACTAACATGACTTTAGTTTACTTTAAATGGTCTAAGACTTAGACTCTAAGTGTTTAATCTGCCCAAGGATGAGCAGTCCTTCACAATAATGGCAGCAACAATGAGATGTTTGTGTAGTTTGAG
>JAPQRP010000007.1:7680172-7692178 GCA_037367295.1 Apogon hyalosoma | reverse complement strand
ACAAGTGGAAATTTTTTTTTTTTTTTTTTGCAGAATTTACCAAGAATTCTTTTAAAAATGGATTATATGGATATGGATTATCCCCCATTTCTATGACAGTGTTTTTTTTGTTTGTTTGTTTGTTTGTTTTAATAATATACATATTTTTAAATATTCTCTGTTGTATTGTGGTTCTTTAATTAAGTTCACGAAAAAAAGATGCAGAACAGACACGCCCCTTTCCGGTGCGGCTCGCCAGGCTCCACCCCCCCTCAGGTGAGGCTGATTTAAACCTGTGCAGGTAAAACGATGGTTTCAGTCCGTCTGAAGAGAAGGCGCTAAACTGAAACGTGCAGAAGATGTCAACCAGCGGAGTGGAACCGTCAGCTCAGAGCCCGCTGCTCTCCTCCAGGTCTGTACCCAGAACCCCAGTGTTCGGGATTCCAGCACACCCCAGGCCACACACCTGCGAACGGTTAATGATACAGATGCTCATAGAAATCTGCGAAATACTGAAAATACACAGAGAAATATATCCAAGAAACGTCTGCAAAGCGTTTTATCAGGGTCTGACACACCAGCAGCAGGTAGAAGGTGGAAAAAAAACCCAACCATGTGGTTTTAATTTGGACCAGAAGACCTATGGGCTTATAAGACTTGTATTTAATCTTTTTACATAGAATTTGTAAGAAACAGGTGTATATTTTGATTTAAATATATGAACTAATGTAATTTAACCATTACTCAGTTGAAGTAAAACTCTTGATAGAAGTTGTTGAAGGTTCATGGTTAAATAATCTACTTCAGGAGTGAAGAAGAGCTGCAGGTGGAGAAATTTTAATTTAATATGTTAACTGTAGCCTTTTATCTCATGGTAAAGAAAAGTAATGAAGCAACTGTGTAAAGGTGCAAAAGCATACATTGGTCCATTAGTGTGGCAAAATCGGTAGCCTACAGTTTACTGAAATAATGTCCGTCAGGGGGTGTGACAAAGGAAATTAATTTAAAAAAAAAAAAAAAGACTAAATGTTGCACTGGAAAAAGGCTCATCAGTTAAACTAAAATGTGGCCATGTGTGAGCAGAATATCACCAGTCCACCTCCACCCACATGGTTTAGAAAAGGGCTATGGAGTCTTTCAGAAGCAGATGGAGGTGATGAGGGTCTGAATGTCCAGGTGTGGGTCTAAGACCAGAGTTCAGAAATATCTTGCTATGCTTTAACCAAACATGTATGTAGGATATTTCCTCTGTTCCCTTTCTGTCGTACATTCCTTTCCACTGTGGCTGTGAAGTCCAGACTCGCACTGCAGCGATACTTCTGTGTTGCTGTATAACTTTAGCCTTTTATGTTGGTTCAGGTCCATACAGACAAACTAACTGGTCCAGGCAGTAAAAAACCTACAACTGTGAGCTTTTTCAGATGAGTCTAATGGTTCTAAACAGTGATAACTCCACTTCCTGTTTGAGTATCAGTGAGGTTTGTCAGACTCTGAAGGACAGACAGACCACACCTCAGATGGTAGAACAGTCATAATGTAGAGCAGTGGTTCCTGAAACCCAAATGATCAATCTGATATCTCTTCCTGACTCAAGTTTATAAAAGTACATTGTGAATTGCCATATTGTCAATGTTACAGATTTGCCCACCATCAAAACCATGTGAAGGAGTCTCCATTTTCATAATTTTACTCATCTTACTTTTTTAGACATTTTTGGTTTTCATCTCTTACCTTTTTCTTTTGTACGGCTCCGTTGACTCATTGCATCTTTCTTGTCCTTTTCATTCTTATTAAAACAATTTTTTGTGTGCATTACATTTCTTGCTGCTTCCTTACATTTTACATAACTTTGTGACCTTATAAACTCTTGTACTATTTTTAATTGGGGACATGAATTCTCACATCATTGTAAATGTATTGACAATAGCGACGCAATAAAAACGGATTAATTTTTGGATCCTGACCCTGAGTTTGGGAAAGGTAGACCTAAAGCTTTGAAACTTCTGTCCCCTACAGAAAACAAAAATGCATTGCTAAGTCTCAGGATGATTATGTTGATTTGTGTATTTTATCCCTGGAATGATAAGCTCAGTATGAAGTGATGCCAAGAAAGTTGACATTTTTGAGGAATTCAGAAATGCATGTTTTTTGTTTTATCTAAACTCATAAGAGAATTACAAATCTTTCCAAACACAGCTGAATTATACTAGGTTTTGTAACAGTTTTCCTTAAATTTAGTTATTTAGGCTTTTTTTTTATCTAGATCTGGTTTTTATAATTTATTTATTTATTTGTGTTTTTTTATTTATTTTTTTAAATTGTCATGCTACTGCTGTTCATCTGTTTGTCTAAAATTGTGTTTTCTTATTGAATGCTGACTGTTGGTGTCAACAGCTTCTGTTTCAGTCCTCAGTCCTGTGTTTGTGCTAAAGGCTGGTCGGCGGCTGTATGGAATGGACTTTCCGACCCGCTGCTCGCTGTCGCCTCTTCCGGATGCCCCGCCCCTGAACCATGGCTCCTCCCTGGCTGTAGCTCGGTCTACGACAGTCTGGTCAGGTCAGAACACACCTGAGGCACACAGATGACGTGTCTAAAAGAATGTGGACATTCCTTTTGATTGATAAATGTTTTGACTCTAATTCAAGTTTCAGTTTGGACTCAGCATCTTGTACTAATGGTGCAGAACCTTGTGTAGCTTCCTGTAACTGGTCTGAGTCATCCATGACCACTTCTTTTGGTGGCTTTCTAGTCACGTTACTGTATTTACCTGTTTATTTTCAGTAACGCGTCTCCGATCCGGTCTCCTCTTCCTGTTGGTCTGAGAGAAGAACGAGCTGCCAACAAATCCCGCAGGTTTACCTCTGTATTTACCATTAAGTCTACTATTTCCTGAATCAGGCTGTAGTAATTCAGTGTCATTATTGGATTGCTTGGTTCCTGTTGGCAACTTCTAAACAGTCTGAACTGTGTTTGGTTTTTCTCGAGTCAGGCCATCCATTCTGGAGCGCTGCATCCTCAAAGTGTCCACCAGCAGTGTGGCTGTGGGGACGGACGATCTGGACAATAAGAGGTCATTCCCCACTCAGAAATGCAACACAATCTCAGAAATAAACCAGCAGCTTAAAATCTTGCATTTCATCTCAACTAAGTTGTTTCAGTGTTTACAGGCCTTTTATTGGACAAGCTGACTAACCCATTTCACACTAATCTATAATTTGGCACTAAACTAAGGAGTATTTCACCAATATGCTGAACCAGTTGTTCCATATCGGGTGAAAGTGCCTAAATCTTAACCTTACCAATGTACATTTTATCACAATCTCATTCTGTTTTATTGCCTAATTCTTCCCTTTGGAACTGGTGCATTCTGACCAAATCTTGATCAGAATCTGCAATGTCTCAACATGACCAGTTTGTAAAACCTTCTCTGGTGTGGGTTTTTTTTCTGTATCACCTGAAGATCAAGGTACAGAGTGAACCGATTTCACTACATATGTATTGGTTTCCTCTTACCTGACTGGAATAACTAGACATGTCAATGTTAATAATTAGCTATAAAATCAATCCTCTAATGGAGCTGGCCTCCTCCCCTGAAGGCCTCCCTTTGGTCGGTGCTACCCCCGTTTGCCGGATCTGACTAACACTGAGACCAATGCAGCAGTCCTGAAGCGGCGGCAGAAACAGATCCAGTACGGGAAGAACACCAGTGGGTACCAGAACTACCTGCAGCAGGTCCCCAGGTAGGAAGACCCCGGAATTGAACCATTACTTAAAGTGGTTTTGGTTTGGATTCTAATTTTTTTTTTTTTTAAGAAAAACCAATAACTTCCTACTTTATTCAAAAATTATTTTAGCTTCTTTGTGTTTTAGAGACACATGCACGTACTGATTTGCTCATTCAGTGTAAACCAGACTGACTAAAAAGGTCTAATGCAGGGGTGTCAATCTCAGTGTAGACTGGACCCTTTGGCGAGCCAGTTTTGGCCCAGGGCTGTATGTTTAACAGTCAATGATGTCAAAATCATTTTAGTTCAGGGGACACATACAGACCACTTCGCTCTCAAGGACCAGTAAAATGTGACCATTATAACCTATAAATAATAACCCCAAATTTTTCTTTGAGTGTTTAAAATAAAATTGCATTAAAAATCTAAACGATCATCTTTTCCCATCAGACACCTCAGGGATCCAAAGCTCCATCCCTCCACTCCCAACAAGTACAGGAAGTACAGCCGACGCTCCTGGGACATGCAGGTACGTCTGTGGAGGCGGGCGCTGCACCTGTGGGACCCACCGGCTGAAACCCAACTACAGCTCAGCGACACGCAGGACCCCGTGGAACAGCTGTATGTGGAGCTCACACTGCCTTCTATGAAACACCCCCCTTTTGTCAAAAAGTTTGCCCTCGTTGTCAGTGGCTGCTTGGCGTGATTGTGCTCTGAAGTGCTGATCTCTGTTGGCAGGCAGTGCCAGCTGGCAAAGATGACCTCTGACCTGTGTGAAGACGGAGGTGACAAACAGAGAGAGAAGGACTCTGCTGCAGTCTCTAAGGCCTCCTCTGTGTCACTGCTGTCAAACACGACGGTTCTGGATCTGCCTGGACCCTGGACTGTCCCACAATCCCCAGTAAGACCTGCCTCAAAGTGTAACCACATGCTGAGCCTTCAGTTCAAAACAAACAATAGGTTTACCGTACAGCTGTGTTCTTAAGCTTCTGAGATGTTCATGAGTTTATATTATTGAGGCTTTTAGTTTGGTTTTTGATTTGTGGTAAAATCATCATTTTTGTCTGAGGAATCTGATGGTTTTTGAAGGATGTGATAAAATTGCTTTTCTCTGGTAGAAAAATAACTGTACTTTGAGGGAGAGGCGGACCACACACCTGATTAGAAGTTAAGATTCATTTTAAAACTAAACCCTTGTGTATTCCTTGGGGTCAATTTGACCCCGTTCCGCTGCCTTCGTCTATGGAATGTGAATGTGGAAGGGAAGGTTTTTACTTGCAGTACCTCTGCAATGTAACAAAGTCTGACGGATGGGCCTCAAACTGAAAGCGGCGCATGTTCTCCTAAACTTCAGAGGGTTGAACTCTGTAACTTCCATTATTAATAGATTTTAAGATTAGTTTCTCTATCGATAAATGTTTTGTTTTTTTTTTAAATATCAGAAATCTGAAGCTCCCATGTCTTCATTTTTAAACTAAGATTCTGAAACATGAGCTCATCTGTGGGTTTTTTTTTTGTTTTTTTTTTCCCCTTCCCCCAGAAGGCACATCGTATGCCTCGATCTCCTCCTGGTCTGAGCTGCCCTCTCATGAGTCAGCTGACCACCACCGACAACATGACGGACTGGATCCGCCTCCTGCTGGAGGCTGACCATGCCCGAGGTCAGTCTGCATGACACTAAATGAAAACCAAAACACATCAGCCAACAGTGACCATAAACTAGCAGCAGTAATCAGATATGAAACATGCTATCAAATAGTACCATCTGTTGGTACTGTCAAAATGAATCCATCACAGTGGTAATCTTCTAGATCACCTTGGAGATCAGAGGCTGATTATTTTATTAATTATGTAAATTCTTGAGGGTTTAGAATTGGCTGTTTTTTCCTGAACTTTGATCAAATTTAATCTTGTATATTGAAAACTGGCACAAACGTGTCATAATAGTTTTGAATACTGAGACTGGTGACATACTGACCATAAACAGAAGTTTTAAGCAAATATCTGTTCAATATCATTATGAAACATTGAACCATTATCTTGACAACATTAATAAAGTTAACAAAGACAAAACCATTTTATTCAAATATCTTCTTAAAATTATATCTGAGTTTCTGATTTCCATTGGAAAATTGTTGTAACAAATTACTGTAGTGTAACTATTTTATTATGTCCTACCATGCCTCAACACGGGTGGGGAAAAATCAAGCTGACTTTACTGGACACTTAAATTTGGTTAAAGCTATTCACTAATTGTTAGTTTTCAAGTTGTTGAAATCTGACATTTGTATCTACATTTAAGTGAACCAACTGCAAGTTTTCATTTGTGGTGGCATGGACTACAGTAACCTTGGTCTTGTTTCTTTGTAGATCTGGGCTCTGATGACCAGCAGGTCCCTGTGGTTTCTGATCAGTTCTTATGGAATCCATACTGACTAGTGGCAGATTTCCATAAGTTCCGCTCATGTGACAAACTGTCTGGACCCTGAATGCACCATCTGAGTGTCTAGGATGTTCATGTTTTAAAGTCACTATAGATTAATTAGAACAGCAGGGATGTGATTGGTCCTGATCCAGTTTCATCAGACCGCTTTCATCATGTTCAGTCATGGCAGTGTTGTGATTTCCTGGGTGCTCATGAACACACCGTCATTCTGAACACAGAGTGGGACAGTTGAAACATTATTTATCCTGTGCACTTTGGTCGTATATTTGTGTAAAACGGCATCATTTAAGCACTTGTCACCTGTTTAATTTACCTGCACTGATGGAAAAGCTGCTCTTGTCTGTACATGAATCACTTATTCAGTTTTGTTTTTTGGTGTTACTATATTGTCTTCACCTTCTATGTTCTGCTGTCCGTTGTCCGTCTGGATCAGGTTCCTCTGTTTTTTCTCAAAAACAAATCCTCGTTTCTGAGGGGGGAAAGACTGTCACTTTGTGTTGTGACTTTTCTTTTACTAGTGTTCAAGTTCGTTTTTTTTTTTTTTTGCTGCTTGAATCTCAAGAGCAAGGTTGCAAGATGTGAGTGAAATATTAATAAAGATGTAAATAAAGTGTTATAAATTCACATCCTGGACTTAGGTGGGGTTTTTTTTGTTTTTTTAAATGTGACAATTCTGAATCACATTTGCAATTAACTGTCTAAATGATGGAGCTTTTCCAAAAATTGTGTTTCATTAAACCTTTTCATGTAAGTATTATGACCGTCTCAGAACTTACAAATTAAAATTTTTGTTTTTAAAAGTAAAAAGCCACAACTGATCTTATGCTGTATTTGTAAGGTCAGTTATTTTCACTGAGTAATTTATATTCTCAGTTTTAGGTAGTTGGACTCCATATGAAACATTTCAACAGTGTTTTTATCTTTGGTCGGCAGCATACTGAGTCCATTTGTTAAACAACCTAGATACTGATTGGTTTGTACACTAGATTTGGATTGACTGATGGTCCTTCCCAGATTTCTATGAGCAAAGGGTCAACCATTCTAATCAGTTACCATTAGGTTTACTTGTGGCTCAGTGAAGTTTGAAGTGGCATTTGTGGATGTAACTCTGCGCTGTGGTGTTTAACAAAGGTATTCCACTGTAATCTTCACCTATGTGATTCTATCAGGTATAGATGAATGATGATGGGATGTCATGTGAAGTCTTAGGGATCAGGTCTTCACCTTGGCCCTCAACTTTTAGTTCAGTGTTGAAAAAAATATTTATGGAGAGTGCTGCTTTGTGGACAAATAAGTGCAGAAATTACTGATGTCAGTCAGGAAAAAAAAATCTGGTTCTCATCTATAACAGACAGGGTTGGATGAAACTAAACTGAAGTGTGAGTGTCCAAATGATTAATAGCAGGTACATCAAAAATGTACAAGGTAGAAAATGGCAGTCCAAAAAGTTAAAACGACACCAGGGCCATATGTACCTATACAAATTAAATGAAGCTGACCAAACAAAACATGTCTTCATATTTCAAGTGAGGTCATGTTCAAGCTTGTGGGTCTACAGAACATGAAGGTGTTTCCTCCCTCCACGTGGTGTTGCTACTGCAGCCTGTCTGAGAAGCATCAGTGACAAGAATACATTAATGTTTTTGTTAAACCTTTAAATGAAGCTCGGCTGCTCTGATCCCATCGTGTTTATAGAGAAATAGATCCAGAGTGAGCAGCGACAGATTACAGAGCGGACAGGCGGATCAGACCGCAGACCAGCAGCTGATGTAAACAAGCTGCACCGATCCGCCTCTCAACTACAAATCCCAGCATCCTCTGCTACTAAGGGCTAATTCCAACACTTGGTGATTTATTTCTGTGATATTTATTAAAACTGGGTGTTATTTCTCAGATGGTGCTGGTGGGGTGATTGGTGTGATAAATCTAATATTTGATGTAAATAAATAGCAGGTGCCGCTGCTCGGTGATGAGCTGAAGCACCGCCCCTCCTCCTCCTGCCTGGCACCGTAAATGTTATTTATGAATGCCTATCGCTCACGGGCGTGTGCACGCACAGATCTGTATTATTATGGTTTATTAAGAAGGACACACTGGACAGTACTCGTAGCCAGCGTTTAGGTTCGTCCCGGACCCAGCGGTGCAGCCTCTGTGCGGTTAAATCCAGCATTTATTTCATTGTGGTCGGTTCGGTCCTGGCAGCGGCAGAGGCAGCAGCGGCGGAGCGGCAGGCGGAGCGGTAGGTGCTCTTTAATAATACTGGGTCAATACACCGCTGCTGTGCGCCAGCCCGCTGCTTCACCCCGATACCCGGAGGAGCTGTCCGACAAGGTAAGCCTGTCACTGGCTGCGAAGGGCCAGAAGGGCCGTCTGTTTGTGGTTCCCTGTCTGTCTGGCGGATCCATCCCGCAGCATCCCGCCGTGTTTTCCTCCTCACACGCCGCTTTGGGAGCTCACAGGCCGGCAGGCGTTCATCACCGCCGCCGCTAATATTAATATTATTACCCTATATTCATTCAACATTAATCAATCTGTGAGACATTTTGGCTTCCCCAGAAGTACCCTGAGCCAGCGGTACTCTGGAGACGTGACGATAAATTAACGTCTGTCTGTTATTCCCTGGGTTTGTTTGTGAAATCACCGCAGCTAGCTAACGCGTTCTGCTAACGCGGTGAGCTAACGCGGCATGCTAATGCGGCGAGCTAACGCGGCTAGCTGAGGCTGGGCAGGTCAGTTAGCTGCCGCTAGCTAGCGGCTGCCCCTGGATGCAGCCGGGCGGCCGGTCAGTGTAGCTCTCTATTAGCCCACACACCTGCCAAATAAAGCAACCAGAGCCCTGGCAGCCTGTGCGGCTGTCGGGGAAACACAGACTCTGTCAGCAGTTTTATTGAAACGACCAAAATGTGTGCTTTTATTGTGCCGACCTTGACAGTATTAACGAGATGACATATTATTTATAGCAGGCTAGCAGTTCAGGTGTTAGCTCAGTGATGTAACCGGCTGCATTTACCATTTTTCATTATTTCACTACACGAAGCTATTGCCAATGTTCTTAAGCTTATTTTCTCATTTGTTCCACACTCAATTCAAGAAGCTCCATTCTTTGCCGCGTTAACGTCTCTCGTTGAAAACAGGCTGTTAGCCACATGCTAGCAGCCGCCGGAGATGCCCCGCGGCCTCAGCCGGAGAGGCGGTTCTGTTCACCGGCCTCCACCACGGGAGACAGTCCGTCATAAACACCGAAACACCGCCTTTATTTAACCACAACAAGCCACGTGTTGGCCTGAGTCTCATTAAAGCAAAAATAAATCAACTATTCCCATATCTTAAACCATGTGTGGCTTCTGACCTCTTTTTAGGAGCCAAAATTTGCAGATCTGAGGCGAAATAATATATTGATTAGCTGATTGACAGGAAATTATTGTCGGTAGTTGAGTATTTAAATCATTCATTTATAGAAATTGGGAAATATTCTCATCACAATATTAGCATATTTAGTGTTAAGGTTAACATTTTTGTACACTGTCATCTTAATGTTTTTCTGATTTTCGCTGTTGTCGGACAAAATAAGGAAGACGCTATAGGCATTGAAAAGATACCATGTGAGTCTTTTACTGTTGGCTCACATTTTATGAACAGTTGTATTGTCAACTAAGGCAGTCCGGCCAAAAGATGATATTACAGTATTTTAAATACAGTCTTGATCGGCAGTTTGCCATCTATTTGATGAAAATGTTCATCAGTCATTTATGTCAAATAATTATTTATAGTAAACTTAAAAGGGTGATTTTTTTTTTTTTTGGTCCTAATTGCAAGCTGAAAAAACAATAAACAAAAAAACAGACTGTTAATTACATCTTTAAATACTTATAATTAATAACGCATAAAAAGACAAAAAAAACACAAAAAGTGACAAGATAAAACCACTCTATGGTCTGAGTTCATGATATTGGGTAGTTTTTGCTTTTTTTTTTAGTTTGTTTTCTGTATTTATATTGCTATTTTATTTACATTTTCAGATGCATTGCTTAAAAATGTGTCAGTGCTTTGATCTTGTGGAATAAGAACTGAATTTGCACGGAATACAGTTGGAGTTTTTATTCAGCAAAACAATACAAAAGACCATTATTTGTGGTTTTACACTATACTTTATGGTCAGCACATTTCACAAATCTGAAGGTAGTGTTTTTTTGTGTTTGTTTGGTTTTTTTTTGTTTTTAATGTTTTCTTCATCAGCTTTAAACTTGACACCCTTGTAAAATTTTAGTTATCTCTAAGCCCAAACCTACAATTAATACAATGTCAAAAGTAATACATATTGGGCTGAGTAGTTGGCCTGTTAGAGTACTCACTGCTGTAACCTGGAAACCACAAAAACTACATTAAAACAATGAAATTTGTACATAATCTTCATACTTGTTTGAGATTGCAGTAACCCTTGCTTTCTTAAATATTTTATCAATCTAACTGGACTCTACCTATTCAAACCTAAATGGGCTATTTTATCATTATTTCCACATCATTTACCATCCTTTAACAGACACTCTTTTATGACATCATCATTGTGTGACTTATTCTTCCTCTGCAATGAGTTTAATATTGATTTAGTACCAAGACCTATTTTGTGGTACTTTGGTCTGATATTTTAGCAACAGACTTTGTATATTTTATTTTTTTTATATCATACATACAGTATATCATGCACATGAATATACAAATATTTAACATGGAATGTTCAAATCTTGATGCTGAGAAAGTGTTTATGTATGTATGTATGTGTGTGTGTATAGATAGATAGATAGATAGATGCATGCACGCTATAATTAATAAAATATTAGACTTATGTTGTAGTGGTGGCATGAAGTTAACAGACTTGGCAATGTCATTGTTAATAGCAGTTACATGAATGACAGTCGTCAACTCCAGTTTCAGTATCAGGACAGTTACCGTTAGGTCATTCTCTTCTGTTCTGATCCGGCTGAACCAATATTTGTCATCATGACAAACTGTCAAATTAAATAGTGTCCTACATCAGCAACACCATAAACTATATCAGTGTTGTTGTAAACCGAATTATGTTCACCTACCTACAGAAATGGGATCCCCTTCATGCTGTTGACGTCACAACTCATCAGACACCAGTGGCTCCTTTAGTTTGTTAATAAACATCATATAATTTTCATAAATGGTCATGTTTGGATTTAAGTTTGGAAAACTACTAAACTAAATGTCAAGTTTAGTCAAATTAATGCGTAAATATCTGAATCACTGAAAATTAAGGTATAAACAGTTAATCGATGCACTTGAAACTGAATGTAAAACTAATCAATAAAAATTTGTGCAACTTTTTTTTAATTTCAAAACCAAAATCAAATTTTTCCTCAGATTCAGTATTTGCTGTTGAAAAGCCTGATATTAACCATTGGCTGCTTTCGATGATGAGTTCTGTCAATCTTAGTGTAAAATATTCTATCATCATAGATTAATTGATCAAACTGATTATTCAGCCAAACACCAGATTGTAACATGCTGTTTCCTAAATGTACTGTACCGTATTCTGTAGTACATAATTTAGTCATGTTAATTGAAAATATGTAAACAGTCTCAGTAGCATAAGAGGAAAAGAGGACTATTACTGACGACATTAATCTTTTTTTCTTATAGAAATTTAACAACATTTATAAACATTCTGTGGGTCCTAAAGAAGTGATATTTTGCTTTTTTTAAATGGAATTATGCATTTTCAAACATTTCCCTGTGGTCTACATAAACTGAATGCTTGCTTGGGTCTGAATTCTTCATTAATTCAACTCCACAGGTCCATTTTCAACCCTATTTCTGAGTAATGACACCAGA
>JAPQRP010000007.1:7664533-7680022 GCA_037367295.1 Apogon hyalosoma | reverse complement strand
CAACAACTGAACATTTTAGGTAATCGGCTCAAAGTTTGGACATATTTTCAGTTTGGACTACAACCACTGCTGCTGATAAACAATTATGTCGTACTCAGAGAAATGTTCATCCGACGTCTTGACCTTATATGTGCAAATGTCGTGATGTAACTAGTTATAGATGCAACAAATTAAGAAGGAATTGAAACGGGTTGTAGAAATGCACTCAATTTTTGCTGGAATGAATATAAAGATAGCTGGAGGGCTCAAACGCAAACTTTTCAAACTGTTAGGGTCCAAATACACAAATAAATGAACCAAAGACTAATAAAAGTGGGATTAGCAAAATATGATCTCTTTAAGAGTTGTACAAAACCATGGTACGGTTTTTTTTTTGTTTTTTTTTTTACTGTGTTAATTGTTGTGCTGTGGGACTTTTACTATTGATTTGTATTTGTGATACTTTTTCTCGATCATCAGAATGACCAGTTGTTGTATCTAATGACCGATGTCACCTCTGTCTTTTCCAGGTGAGCTGTCGGGGAATCATCTCACCCACCATGTCCTTGTAAGAGTGGGTGGGGCTACCTGGCCCTGAGGTGGTGAGGAGGAGGAGTCTTGGCCCTAAGCCCCTCCCCTTACAGACAGACAGACCGACAGACAGACGGGCGTGGCTCTCCCCTCCCTCCTCCTCTTCCTCCTCCTCCCCTTTCCTCCCCATTCTTTGACCCTGCCTTCTCCTCCCCTCCCCTCTCCCCCATCTCCCCCGTTGGCCCCGCCTCCTGTGGTCACCATGCTGTGGTCACACTCCTGTTGGAGACTCTGAGGACCCAGAGACTGGAAGGCCACCCTGCTCAGCCGGGGGACTTCGACCTGGTGAGTCCTATCCACAGTCACATAAAGACCAAATACAGGGTGTCCATAAAGTCTCTTTACAATTTAACACATTTATTACAAAAGCAAATGAATAGATAACACATTGGAATATTTTATAAAATGAAAAGTAGACATTGAAGTTTTTTTCCTCATTTAATCCACCTCTATATGAGCATCATTAGTTGTACAAAGCACATCAAAATGGTGCTGGATTTGTTTCCATGTTGGCTGTATCATAGCCTCATCAATGGAGTTGATGGCATCAGTGATTCTTTTACTTCAGGTCATTGGTGTCGCATATCTTTGCTCGATGCATGATATCTGTAACATAACCCCGTAGAAAGAAATCCAGGGGAGTGATATCTGGTGACGAGGTGTCCAAGGAATTGGACCATCCCTTCCAATCCACTGGTTTGGAAATGTTTGATTAGAAACCCACCAACATACAGTCCTCAGTGTGATGGTGTACCATCTACCTGAAAACGATGGTTTGGTGAAGGCCATCCAGTTGTGGTGACACACATTCAGACAAAAGGTCAAGGTCAACATTTACAGTAGTTGAAGAAAAATGGATTAGAAACTTTGATAATCACTGAGTTCATAGAACAAATCTGATTAACATCTCACCAAATGTGTTTGTAACAAATGTTTATATTGAAAAGATACTTTGTGGACACGCTGTATATCTATAAGTTTAGTTTATTTCAGTCATTTTCATTTTGGTGGATCTCATGTTTAGACCCTTACGTTCCCATAATCATGTAGCCTTCCCCTATTTTGTATAAAACTGACACAAAGCAAATTTCATTTAAAAACTGTGCAGCAAACCATGTTACTATGTCCAAATGCAGGGAGGATTTTGGTGCTGTTTTTGTTGGACTGACATGGTTTGATGGACATGCATGGTTCTGGAGTCTGGGGGTCCTTTTGCAAGACAATGTTATGTTTGTCAATTAAAATGCATAATTTAACATCATTTTGGACGATTTTATTGTTACAGATGTGATTAGAAGCATCCACAACATCCAAAGAGCTGAAAACAAAACTTGCTCAAGTCTACTGAAGATGAACTGCAAAGTCATCAGATCTGTGACAATTTCATACCTTTTATTTTGACTGGTGGTCTTCATACTGATTTTTAGAATTAATCTGGCTGAGATGATGTCAAAAATGGCAGCTATTCTGCATCTCCATTGGTAGGGAAAACTGAGATTTTTTTAAAATGAAATAATGCACATGTCTTCCATGCTTTTAGAGGTGTAAAGTGATGTACGTAACTCATGGTGATAAAGGTTAACACAAAAATCTACAGATGTATTCTCACCACACCACATCCTGTTGTAAACACTCTGATACTAATGTAGGATCATAGGTTTGGGCTTCCTCTTATAGAGTTTATATTAAAAGAAATCTCACAGTTGTCGTTTCAGAAGTATGTGGTCCACCTGTCCTTCAGTCTGAAGGCTGTTTGACAAGAACTGTTCATTTTCCATCAGGAATCAAGGCTGTTATATCTTCACTTTGGATCTGAAATAACATGTCTAAGTCATTTTAACACAATGGGATTGATTACTGGAGACAGACTTCCTATTTTCTGAATCTGTTTGGTGTGAGGGCTGTAGGTCCCTTTAGTTAAGAAGTTTATGAATCTCTTTCCTGATGTCCTTGAACTACCCACAATGTTTAGGAGCTGTGGTTGCAGTCGTTCCTACAAGGACATTTTTAAACTAAAATGTGTAAAGTCATATCATTTTGTCCATATCATATTTTGATCATATCGTTGTAAAAAAAATGCAATACCCAAAAATCTAAACATTTGCAAAACAAGTCCACTGGGGATCTTGGAAAAGTCATTTTGGTCAGTTCCCAGTGCTTATCACATTCATTTTACTTGAATTTGGTTTAGGTGATGCATATACTGGTTGGGGTGCTGTATTTAAACTGTATAATGTAAGGGAAACCCCTGCATCACAGCTGGACATACAGCTCCTCCTCACCTCTGGAGGCATCTCTCTGACTTTGTTGCGCTTTCAAATTCATGCAGTGTTTCTCAGAATGAGGGGAAAGTTGCACTTGAGTTAATAATCTGCTGAGGCTGCAGTTCCACTCACAGCCACTAGATGGCACTAAAGTGCTAGGCTAAACTAGGCTTATATCCTCCGTCATTTAGAGTCTAGAGTTATATTGAGGTAACATTGAAGCATCATCATATAATCTAAAGACACATGAACTGTGACATTCTGGACCAATATGCTTGATAAGGCAATCTCAAAAATATAATTCTGATCATTTCTGATTCTGCCAATTATATTTGGTGAGTTCTTTCCTTTTTTTTTTTTTTTTTTTTACTATTTTTCCCCACTTTTTCAGTGTAATAAACCTTTATTATAAAATCTAAGTCACTGAATGAACTCAAATTCATTCTTCAAATTTATGAAATGGCCATTAATTATAACACAGTCACAGTAATAAGCAATAATGCATAATGTTTGTCATTATGACAAACATTATATATCTATGTATCCCTCATTTAGACTTTAAAAAGTTATATTATTTACTGAACATGTACATGAGGTTGTACAGATTTTTACCATTGTATTATTGTGAAGTAAGAGGCTTTGTAGCTGTTTTTATCTCAGTTTGCTCTCTTCTAGTCCCTGCTGGACCCCAAAACCCTCGCAGAGTGCTGGAACCCAGATGGCTTGATGCCTGGTGAGTGAAACAATGAGAGGGTCCTTTTGAATTTTATTGATTCTGGTTCTTATTGATTCCCTGTTGCAATTCTAAAATTTGCTTTTCTTTTATATGTAAACTGAACATTGAACTCATGATGGGAGCAAAATGTCTGATAAAGGGAATCAGTATGTTTACTTGATCACTTAAATAATCTGATAACTCCAGAAATCAGATAATGATTGGAGCTTTAGTGTGCATTTAAATTGCTCACTGACATGTTTGTGATGCATTTCCTCTGTGTCCAATCAGAGAGCAGTTACTGGCAGCTGTGCCCTCCCTCTAAGTCCGGCCTGCAGGGGGGGTTACTGAGCTCAAGTTTCCCTCCGGGTCCAGTTCCTCTGGTTCCCCCTGATGCTCACCTGCAGGAGGACGGCCCTGCCCCTCAGCCCCTGGTGCCCAGCACTTCCGCTTCCGAGCTGTCCCTCCCCGGAGCGGCGGCTCCGCCTGGCGGAGGCCCCGGACCCCCACCGCCTCCTCCTCCCCCACCAAAGCGCCACTGTCGCTCGCTGTCGGTGCCTGAGGACCTGTCACGCTGCCGCTACACATGGCGGCCAAGCGCCTCGCGGGTCTGGACCCCCGTCAGCCGGCAGCAGTGTCACGGAGGAGCCGGAGGTGGAGTTGCAGGAGGGGGTGTGGCGGTGGCGGGAGGAGGAGGGGCGATGGGAGCAGGAGCAGCAGGAGGCGGAGTATGTCCCCTGCGTGCTCCCAGTTCATCACTGAACTCATCCCTGCACTCGTCGTCCAGCCCCACCTTCTTCAGCCTGGCGCTGTCTCCAGACTCACCGTTGCCCTGGAGCTTCCCCTGGGACCCCAGTGAGGCGGCGGCGGGGGGTGGAGCCTGCTGCTGCTTCTTCCCCTCGCCGTCGTCCTGCTCCTCATCGCCCTCCCCGCTGCATCCGCCCCCTCCTCCCCAGCGGCGGTTCTCCCTCTCTCCTGTGCTCATCAGAGACTCGACCGCCTCTGCCTCCTTCCTGCCTCCTCCTCCGGTGCCAAGCCAGGCGGTGGTCCCTCCTCCCAGCTGCCCCACTGCTGCTGGGGCGGTGCCCGTACCCGCCTCACCCTCCTCCGCCTGCAGCACGCCATCGTCCCTGCGCCGCAGCCTGCCACCGCAGCTCCCACGATGCCACTCGCAACCATGTGACCTGCTGCTGCTCAAACCGGGTCTGAAGAGACGCCGTGACCATGACCGACCCTGCGCACGACCCGTCCTCGACTTCACCAAGATGACACAGGTACAGTGAGTCACAAAAGAGTAGAAGCAGAGAAGAAGTATGTTAGACTGCACCTCCCAGGATACATTTCACCACAAAACATTGAATGTCAGAGCTTTATATAGAGGGTATCACCGAAATCGCGTATCCTGACATCCAGGGTGTAGGGGATCGTGGCTCATTTTACCTGAAACAAATATACATGGTTTCATCATCACTGACAACCAAGTCCATCTACAGTAGACAGTGGAGTGACCCAGTGAATATATGCAGGATCTACTGGTACTGTGGAGATTTAAGTCTAGTTCATATCAAATACTTTATACAACACAGATACTACTGCTTTAGACCAGCAGGGTACGACTTTATTCTTGGAATATGATGATTTTAATCTCATGAAAATATTACATTATTTTTGTTAAATTCTGAGTTTTTTAATAACTACAACTTTATTCTCATAATATTATGGTTTTATTCTCGAAATATTCTGACTTTATTTTATTATATCTCAATATTTTATGACTTTATTCTCAAAGTGACAAGTGTTTTTATTTTCTTACATGGCCCTAATACTCCGTCATGGCTTTGTGCTCCAGTACCCCCATATCTGAAAAACTGGGTTAACCTCAGTTTAAGTTAGTTTACAAATCTTGTAGAGCACAAGGTTTAGAGTCACACAAATGAAGACAAAAACCATAAAAGTTGCTAACAAGAGCTTTACTAAACAATACTTAATTTAAGGTATGATTTTACCCAAAAATACAGCATAAATTAATGTTACCTGACACAAAATGGGATGCACAAATCCAGGTTTCATTGCCTGGATTTGTGGATCCATCTGTTTCTCTTTTCTTTTTCTTTCGGTGCCTGTAAAACGATAGCTCTGACCGCTTTTCAAACCTGTTCATATAGTCAGTCACACAGCAGCTCTTCCCCATTTTTATTTAATATTGTTCCTAAGTTTAGACGGTATTGAAGCCAGCGCTGCCACTCATCTCCCTCTTTCTGCCACTCAGTGGGCGGAACCGCTGTGACTTCCCGCTAGTGTGACGTCATGTGCATACCCTCAATTGTTGTATAGAGTAGTTGAATTATAGACCAGATATAGTAGGCTGAAGCAGAAGATGGTACTCTGTAGAAACAATTTGGTGACTACTCTCCATGGAAGGGACAACGGAGGCTCATGGGTATTGTAGTATGCAAGAGATTTTCCCAGAGACCTTAAATGACACCAGAACCAAGCATGTTTTCATTAGTTTTCGTGTCTTTTAGTTAAAGTAATTTTAGTTTAAAGAACTGATTAGCTTTAGCTATGTTTTAATTACATTTTGGTTGAATGCCAAAGGGCTGGAAAACAGAGTTTAACTTCTAATTCTGGTTCAGATTTGTCTAAGTCTGAGTTATTTGCCAGAAAATGGTTAAGAATGACATTAGACTATGATTTAGAGCTTGATACAACAACAAAAAAAAAAAAGTTCTATTCAGTCAGCACTGGTAATTACCGTAGTAAATGTCAAAATTTAAAAGTTCGTTTTTGATCTCCCTTTTTACATTGTTTTGTCTTGTCATTATGTTTTTTGGGTCAGTAAGTAGTTAACCCATCTGACCTCTGACCCTCCCTTCATCCTACAGACCCGCAGTATTGACCCTCAGTGTCTGGAGCGCGGCGGCAGGCTGGCCTGCGGCGGTGACATCTGTATGGGCATGGAGCCCTTCATGGGTGACTTCCGAGGCTCCTGCTCTCCAGCCGAGTGTCTGGGCCGGACCAGCATCGGACCGCTGAGCGAGAGCGACGAAGAGTGCCGTGAGGATGATGATGATGATGACGATGGGGAGGAGGAGGCGGCCGAGCGCGAGGCAGCGCAGCAGGCCGTGTTTGAACGAGACTGTACAGAACTGGACCTGAACTTAATAGAGGAAAACTGACGTGTTTGTAAATGAAGGCTGTTCTCTGTTTTAATTTAGGGTTCTTTTCAATTCTCTAAGTCCCGCCCACTCCACACTCTGGGCCTCCCTGCCACCAATCAGCACGCTCTCAGGAACAACACCTCCTCTCCTCTCATTGGATGAGCTGGGGGAAAACGAAGCTGATTGACAACAACAGTGATGATGTGACTACACTGACGGACTCTCTGCTAACGTCTCTCCGGATGCTTTGTAACTTTTGAAATGCGGTTTGGATTGTTTAGACCAACTCTGGCCGCTGGCAATGAGATGACTCCTCGGCGGTTAGCTTGTCCGGATGGAAGTCTAGAGCCGTGTTGCCATTAAACGTTAGACTAATGTGAACCAGATTTAGCATAGCACCACAAGAACAAAAGAAGCACTAAATCATTCTAAATCAGCCTTTTAAAAATCAATAGAATTATACAAAGTTGACATGAGGAATCTTAGGCTTCACTTTTCTCAAAATTACGAGATCAGGATATTGACTTTGCTTATCTTTTATTCTTCAGTAAATTTGGTGCACTCCCAAACTTTTGAGTGTTTTTTGAACAGGGCAGACCCAAATTGAAAGTTGTGCCCATAACCTTTTCTAATGCAATACTTTCGAGATTTCATTAATGAGAATATGGCTGCATTTGTTTTTGGCTTCTGAATCCGGATCTGATTGTTGGCATCCCACCTTAAACCTGAGACAACCTGAAGTTAGACCGCAGAGGAGTCCATCAGCCACAGTCCAGGCGTCTTCCACCGCACAGAGTCCTGGTGAAACGCTGTGCAGGCCGATGGACTGACACCATCACGGAGCTCAGCTGAAGCATCACCACACAAACATACAGATCCACAAAAAGGGTTAAGGAGTTTTTGCATGGTTATTTCCAACCACATTAGTTGTGGTTCTTGAACCAGTTCCATTCAGGATTTATTTAACCTCAGTACCTCTTGTAGACATTGATCAATAGTTGGTTTGTAGAAGCCAGTTTTATAACATTAGAGGAGAAAAAGCAGATTAGCCATCCCCGGCCCTCCTGGTAGAATGTTGACCGAATGCATTATATTTGTCTGAAATTAATCATCTTTCACTTTATTAGAAACTGTTTGACTGAATGTCAGAGTCAAAGTAGTGAATAAATCTGTATCCTTGAACATTAAAGTAATTAGTAATTTAAAAAAAGAAACTTTTAAACTGTTACAGCCCTGTCAAAGTCATT
Source organism: Apogon hyalosoma (assembly GCA_037367295.1). NCBI lineage: Eukaryota > Metazoa > Chordata > Actinopteri > Kurtiformes > Apogonidae > Apogon > Apogon hyalosoma. Next base: position 7,672,065 of record JAPQRP010000007.1, on the reverse strand, counting down.
TAGAGCAGAACTGAGAATTGTAGGTAGTAAAACTCTACACCATTTGAACTGGTGCTTTTTCCACAATGATACAGATGAGAGCTTTAAATGTAATTGCATATCTTCACCTCGGCTCATCTGAACGGAGTTAAAACTCTGATAATAAATGACCATATAACAGCAATAAATGAGCAGTTATTGCCCATTATTTTCCCACTGGTTTCCCTTCTGCATTGTGATTTCCATCCTTTCCTTCTAATCTATAGAATATGAGAATGATTCACACTTGCGGCCAGTGATAAACCTAGTATTATTTGGTTTCAGCTGCTCAACCTGTTTTCCAATTTAATTTAAATGCCCCAAACGGTTTAGAACTAGGTTCTCAAACCACAACAGCCGAGGTTCTGTGTTGGTGGACTAGTGGTCTGTTTGTATGAGGTCTGTTACCTGTAGTAGAATGGGAAACCTTATTGAAGTAGAAAAACAAACTGAATCAGACAAAGCAGAAAAGCTGATATTAGACACCGAGAGAAAAGGCAAACTGTCCAACAGATCAAACAGTATATGACTCTATATTACTGGTGTCTGTACTTAAAAAAAAAAAAAAAAAATCATTACCCTTTGAAATCTATGAATAATGAAATATCTTCATCAGTAGTTCATGATTAGACTCAATTACACGTGACCTGTTCTGAAGACATGATAGTAAAAGACGTGCTAAACAGTTTAACATAAACCTTCACAATGCCCATGACAGAATCATGTAATAAGTGTGGTGATGCATTCAGGGGGCTGTCAACGTGTAGTGCCTTTCCATCATGCCTCACTGAGGGCAAGTAGTCACTGATGCTGTTGTTCACCTGAGTGTTGACACATTCCTGTCAGTGCAAACCCCTCACTCTGCGTATGTGTGCGTGTGTGTATGTCTGAGAGATCATGTGACCTGTTTCAGTCCCAATGTGATTTACCCACATTCACACCTGACCGTCTGGAATCTGACCGATCGATCCACAGACTGCGTATAAAGATGGATGTAGTGATACCTGAATGTGTAGCTGGAACATTCAAAATGCATACAATACTGGATGATGCAACCAATAGTGTCGTCATCATCCAAATGGTTTCATCAGTTGATATCAGTGTCAAAGCAAGTGCAAGTTGATGAATCCTGATAAAATTAGCTGTGGAGTTATTTCGCAGACAAGATGAAAAACAACACAAAAGCAACAAGATGAAATTTATCTAAAATAAAAAAAAAAGTAACTACATAACAACATGAGTCCAAAATATCTAAAACAAAAAATACAAATAGAGAAAAGGGTGTAAGAAAAGTAAGGAAAACAAATGTGATGTAAAAGATGCAGCAAAACAACTAGGTCACAGACAAAAATTCTATAAAAACAACATGAGGACCTGATTATCTTCATCACCCGACCCTTTCATAAGCCCCGCCCCTCTCAGTATTAACCAGGGGAATGAGTAACAAACTACACTTTCAGTATTACCACAATTTTTCCAAACAATAATTTCTGTCGTTTCATGTCTCTTCATCATCTTGATGAATTACTGATGATAGAAAAACAGGGGTTCAATAACCACAACAATTTTGGTTCCACATCCATCTTCATGTTCAGTCTGAGGGTCAAACTAATGTCGGACATAAATCTTATCCACAGCCAAATGTTTAATGTTGAAATGAAATGATTACTGAGTATGTTGAAATTTATTGAATTTAACACATTGAAATTTTTTTGTTTGTTTTTTTTGTTTTTTTTCTCGACGATCAGTCCAAAATCCAAAGATATTCGGTTTAATATTGGAGAATGAAATTGATCATATTTTGACATTTGAGATTCTGCAAACCGGGAAATAAAATGTTTAAAGGAAATAATTCTGTTGCCAAAAAAAACCAGTTAAGATAGATATAAAAAAAAAAAAAACTTAAAGAAGACAATCAAAATGCAGACATCAGCTACGTTTACATGCACAGAATAATCATATTTTTGCTCTTATTCTGAAATCATTAGAAGTGAACTGAAGTCATTAACAATGACCTAACGCATCAAAAAAGAGCTGAGTGATATGGTCAAAAAACTAAATCTCAGTTTCTTTAGAATTATGGACGAATCACAGTCTCAATTGTTTTTATTTCCTGTTTGCACGAGTTCAAGGCAGTTTGTTATCAGTGTTTCTAACTGTCTTTAGTGGAAAGCATATAGAACTCAAAGATTACCAGATGATTTCACTCTGGATCTGGAAGACATGCTTAAAAAATGTTCATATCAATCACTAAATTATCACAGAAACAGTCAAATGTTTATGTCTGTAAGTTTAAAGGTTGATTTTTGGCTTCTTGATAGAAAGCTAAATAAACCAAATGGTTAAGATATATATTTAAAATGTACCAAAAGGAAAACAAGATCAAATCTAACAAGAGAAAAGTGATGTAAAGATAAAACATTAAGGATACTTCTCTGGTTTAAAATTATTCATAAAAGACATAAAAAGACAAAAATGAAAAAGTTGTATTAAAAATGTAATACAGTATTGAATTATATTTTGATAATTATTATCATTTTGTCACCCAGCTCCTGTTATTGTTGAGTTATTGAAAAAATTGACAGAATTCTGATTTTGCCCCAAATCCAATTTGGTTTCAGATGTTGGTTGTCAGTTTGTTTAGTTATCGTATCGACCCTGAAAAAAACATATCAGTCAATCTCTCACAAAGACCAATGATTTACTCTTCACATTTAAGAATATTATCATATTCAGAACAACAGTGTGCATGTAAACGTAGTAAATGTGGTTGTTTCATTTCAATCCTGAAGGCACTAAACCAGAGATATTGTCAAAAAAAAAAATACAGAAAAGTTAAGGTGCATAAAAGATTATATGAAAATAATTGTGGAATCTGAGAGTGGGGAATCTGAATTTTTCAGAATTTGTGTCATTGAAGGGTCAGACCTCCCAGAAACACTCACTGTCCATAATTAAAACATGTTTTCTGTTTTTTTTTTCTCCACTAAACACTCTGGTTGTTTGTCGATTGGTCCATAACACTCAGCATAAGCCTTAACTGAACATATTCTATTATTCTGTAAAGTAAAACAGAAAAAAGGAACCTAATGGAGAAGAAAAGGAACTGTGTACTGTAGCTGTTAACTCTTTAGTCCTTCTGTTCTTTCTTTTTTGCTGTTTTTTCTTCATATTTCTGATCTGAGGTGTCCACATGAATGCACTGTGTCTGAAAACATGTTCAAAGAGGCTTCATGATGGAGGGACGAGCAGTCGTGTACAAAGTTAGCAGAGAAACTTGGACATCTCCTGTCTTTTAGAAATGTTTTTTATTGTATGTGTTTTAAAAAAAATGATGACATGGAAATTTGAAAAGCAGTTTGTGAATAAATTAAGTTTATTGAGAATTATTTTACAAAGAAAGGTGAAAAACTGGTGTTTATTGTCTTCTTTTCTTTTTTCTTCTTAGAATATACTCCTGTGATGAAAAGGTAGAAGTCAGTGATCATAGAGGGAGAAAAGTCCACTATAACTCCCAGGATACATTTCACTGTTTCAGAGTTGGTTAGCTGCCTGTTTAAAAAGCCAGTCCAGTTTTTATTTATATCTTGAGGCACTTCACAAATTCAGATAAAGGCTTTGAGAAGACTATATGGAGAGGAAGCCCAGCAAATCCTCCAGAGCAAGTTAAACACTGCAAAAATCTAAATCTTACCAAGTGTATTTTTCTCATTTCTGGTCAAAATATCTCATCACACTTAAAATAAGACATAATCACCTAAAGAGTAACTTTTCAGTCAGCTATAAGAACTTATTTTTAGACAATAGATCTGGAAAATCTAATTTTCGAGAAATCTTACCAAGATAATTTTCACTTGTTCCATTGGCAGATTTTTTTTTTTTTTTTTTTGCTTAATTCAAGCAAAAAAATTCCGCCAATGGAACAAACAGGAAAGAAATAGTGATTTGGTATTTACCGTGTTGTTTATCAACATCGAATAATGTGATTTTTTTTTTTAATTATTCGGTCCATGGAGCTGTACTTCTAGCTGCTGCCAAAGTTCCTTATGAATATGAATGTGTGTGATGTCTAACCCTGGCAGAGGAGTTAGAAAAGCTAATATGCATTTTCCTGAATGTTTATCTGCTTGTGTATCCTAAAACGTTTTAGTACTGATGCGTTGGAGAATTTTACTAAACATTTCAAAAGCTTTAATTTATTTCTGCAGCAGGCGGACCAGAACACTCCTTATCCAAGGTTTAGTGATGAGTCCGTCACTGATGAGAAGTGCCGCTGTGCTTTTACTAAACTCAATTACAGGGCCGACATAAGCCGGTCTCACCTCCCTGGATGTGGTGCTGGTTCGACTATTAGCATTCACGGTCAGACATCTGTCCACTCTGATGTCATCAGACAGAAGTCCTGCTGTCCCGAGTCTGATCAGTTGCTCTTCTTCACACGTCCAGAGGAGCTGCTCGGACCGGACACAAGTGTTCAAAGGCTTATTCAGTTTGTAGACAGTGTGGTGTCTTATTTTCTCTCATTCTTTTGAACTGCACACGAGTTCGATTTTTGTTATGCTGCTATACCAAGACACGTTACATTATATCAGTCTGTGGAATTATAGAAGATAGCTACTCAAAAGAAAGTACCAGAGCAGCTGTGGATGAACAGTAGCGGAAAAAAGTTCTGGCACACCCTTAAAATTTTATAGTTTCCAAAATTATCATGAAATATTTGCAGAAAAATATTTTTGGTGTTTCAGAAGATGTTGTGGCTGCGTCAGACAAACAGATGCAAATGATTTGTCTTTTGTTTATTGTTTATAAGGAAAAAAAAATGATGGTGACAACTTAACAGTTTCAACATGTTATGTGCTGGATGTTTTTCTGCTGAAACATCCAGTTTTGACCTCGACAGAACAGAGCACGTGCAGAAGGGAGCATGTGGGTTTGGAGAAGGGAACAATACTTGGCAGATTTCAGTGACTTAACAATGATTCTTAATGCAATATATCACAAATGTATGGGGACTCACCTGTTTTTTTCTTTATTTTCACGACTACTTACGTTGTAGATTCTCACTGAAGGCATCAAAACTATGAATGAACACATATGGAATTATGGAGTTTAAAAAAGTGTGACATAACTCAAAGCGTGTTTTCTATTTTAGATTCTTCAAAATAGACACATTTTGCTTTTATTATTGCTTTGCACATTCTTGTCATTCTCTGGATGAGCTTCATGAGGTAGACACCTGAAATGTTTTCCAACAGTCTTGAAGGAGTTCTGAGTGATGCTGAGCGCTTGTTGGCCGTCTGAGGTCCAGCTCATACCACTGAAATGAGAAGGGGTGTCCAAACTTTTGGCCTGTACTGTATATATGTATATGTATATTTTTTTAAGCAATATAGTAAAAATGCTGCAGGAAAACCTCTCCTACCCTGCCTTTAAAGGTGAATATAAATGTGCATGAACAGGAATAAAAAAGAAGAATGTGTCTGAAAACAATAGTATTCTAATTTTACAGGCATCAGTGAGGACAAAATTCCCTATAAACAATTTATTTACAGCTATTTTTTTTTAATCATTTATATTAAAAACTCAATAAACAAACTGTTAAAAAAATGCCTGTGAAGGATTGTCCGACCACGGGGTGAGTCGTGGTCACGGACGTCTCGGACATCAGGGAAACCGTCCTGTTTTATCATCTCTCCCGGTCACTGCATCCTATTGTGTTATTTAAACGCATGCATGTGACACAGATGATGAATTTAGTGCAGTGCTGGGTTCATTTCAGACCCTGTAAAGCTTCGATTATACACCACGGATGAAGCCCTGGAGCTCCACACTGGCAGAAGTCTTGGTTTTCTATCACACCACTTGAATCCCAATATGAAAAGTAATTATGGAATTTCCTGCGGTTGTATGTTCAGAACGTACGGCAGGAATGAGGGAAATGCGGTGTGATGGCATGGTAATTCTTTTTTCTGTTTTGTAAAATTAGAGTGGGTTCGTCACCCTGGGATTCTCCAGTGTTGGAGAAAATGAACAACGCTTCCAGGCAGAAAACACACTAAATTTACCGCTAAGCCGTACTTTTGAACCACCCGCATTCCAGTATTTATTTCTATTATTTATTGTTTATTTATTTTTAGTTCTTGAAAGATGGACAGAATGGACGCATGGTGGGATAAAGGAAAAAAAAAACAACAAGCCAGAGTTTTGGTTTTTTTTTAATTATTGATTTATTTTTTTACATTTCAGTTATTTCGATACGCAGAAAGGCTGCATCTGCCACGACGCAAACAGGATGAACTGTTTTTCTTTAGCCCTTAAAGACCCAGTGCTACTTTTGTGGCAGTTTTCTCTATATTTAACTTGTCTTAAATGATTTATCACCATTTATTATGACCTTATCCTCTGTATTTTGTGTTTTTTCAGTGAACATCAGGTATTTTCCTACATTTCGTTTGCTAATCATGTAGATGTTCATTAAAACTCAGATTAAAGTTGAAGGTTATTATATCAAAAAAAGAGAAAAATGAAGAAAAAGGGACTTTTTCAACAAAATTAACTGAAGGGCGAAGTCAAGGGAAGGTTAACATCTGGTCAAAAACATTTCATTACAATAGTCTACACCAAAATTATATTTTTTGAGTAGAAAATTACTTATATTTTAAGGAAAATGTATTTTGAAATGAGAAAAAAATTATGGAAAAAAAAAAATTGAGGAATTTTATATAGTGTGAATGTTTGGAAAGTGACAGTTTTGTGCCGTCATTCTGGGTTCACTTTATAAACTCTCATAAATAAACTAAATTTAGTCCAAATACATTGATATTTGACTATTATATTACGTATGTCATATTCTAAACACACAGTATTTAAAATTAATAAATGCATATATCTATGTAAAATACATTTGATTATAATGTTAATATTATTTGTATGTTATAAATATTATAAAAAAACAAAACACATATGATATTGATAATTGAAATAAAAAATGCTTCATTTGATATTTACTTTTGTTGGCCATCTGTGATGCTGCCATTTTTACAAACCCCTCCCTTTGAGACGCGCTAAATATAGGCCCAGTTTCTACCAGCAAAACTGCTTTTAGGTTTGATAAATCACTTTGCATTTGCTAAATGAATATATTTACATTTTCTCCTCCCAGCACTGGAACAACTGCGTGTAAATACCTCATATTGCATATTCATTGTGTCGAACGTACTCACTGGATGCAGACGCACTATTTTGCTCCTTTGAAAGACGCGACCCTTAGTGCGCACTGTTCACACGTTCCGGCCCTGTGTAACTTTAAAAAACGCACAATGAAAGTCATGAATGTTTTACTTTTAATTCATGGACTATATTTCCAATTACAGTTCTTCTTATTGCACACGTTCTGAGAGACATACACACAAAATTTGGAATCGAGGAAACAGTAGCAGTACATTTCGTTCTTACGAGGCTGCAGTTGAGCGTGGCATTTCTGCTACAGACATTTTCCCCATTTTTACTTCAGG
>JAPQRP010000007.1:7651315-7662058 GCA_037367295.1 Apogon hyalosoma | reverse complement strand
TATATACACACACACACATATATATATATATATTGGTGAATGTACATTTATGCAGTAGAATTATACATGTTCCATTAGATAGAATCTGTGAAGTGAAAGTGTTGTAATGTGAAGACAGTGTTTTGAAGTAGATCTGGAAGCTCTGAGACAAACGTTCATTTTGAGTGAAACCCATTCTCTCATTAATTCTCAGAATTTAACATTTTGATCCAAGACTATATCTTGGAAACTACAGCCAACCATCATTTTTGACTTAATTCTTCTTTTTTAGTGGCTAAATCATGGTACAGCTACACTAACTTTATTCTGGAAACATTTTACTTATAGACCAGTGATTTTGGATTCATGGTGAGAAGCTTCATGGACACATGACCATGTAGGAGACTGTATTAATGTATATAATATACTGTACTGTACTGTATAAAATATAACATGTAGTACCCTGTATATACACATCTATGCAGTATGTTGCATATACTATACAGTATGCGATTAATAACAGACACTGTATGGATCTGAAATGGATTTAATCTTTTGACAAATGGTGACTTCTGCTGGTCAGACCCTGTAACTGCTGAGTCAAAGAGCAAAACCGTGAAACGGTGAAAAACAGTGATTTGACTCGTGGGTGGCTTTTCGATCTTTCCTTCATTGCAAAATAAATAAAAAACAAACAGAGAGACACAAGTTTACCAAAATAACCACTTGTTAACATCTGTTATGTTTCATAGTTTAAACCAGTAAGAAGTGACAGGAACACAGACAACAGGAAATGGCAGCGCCATCATTTTTAGATGTTCTTCCTGATTCATCATTTATTTATTAATTTATGAATCCTGTTGTTTTCTGCTTTAATCTTGTGACATTCTGATTGACTATTTTAAGGTTTGGGGGTTTTTTTTATATGTAGGTTATGTATACATGATACCAAATGAGAACAAATAAGATTTTGCATTTTTGTTTCTTTAAATGTTAATAGCCAGTTGGTCAACATGTTATTTTTATTGCTGAAGCTAATTCCCTTTACATGACACAGTGCATATAAGGACTTGCAGACAAACAGTGTGTCATATGTGTGCAGTATTTTTTCTTTAATAAAGCAAAGGACATTAAAAGTTCATTTTATATTCTATTTTGTATGCAGAGCTGGATTTACAGAATATTTGGGTTTATTCTGCACCACAGAAACAAAGCCATTCTGGATATTCATGAGCTGTTACTGAAGACTGCAGTTTTTATAGTTACCCTCGGCCACACTGGCCACAGGGTATGTCATCAGTTGGTCGACCGTCTGTCTGTCCGTCCGTCTGTCCAAAAACTTTGCCATGCACTGATAAGTCAGGTCACAAGGGGGCAGACCCCCTCAGAGTCAGAGTCAGCTGTGTACACTTTGGGATATCTGCACATACTCACGCACACACTCAATGCGGACCCTAAGCGGATGTGACAGTGCACAGCATGGTTAAGACAAATAGATGTTTTCCTGAAGCATTGTTTGCTGTATTGCTTAAAATCCCCTTCACACCCCGATTACAACCAATTAATTAAATGCTCTAACACAACACCATCCAATCATTTTGAGCGCCCACTCGAAATGATTGGATGGTGATCTGTCTATCAAACGCAACTGCCATTTGTCCCTCCCCCCTCTGCGCGTACCCCTCTTCCTCGCTCGTTCTCAGAGGCTTGGAGCACTAGTACAGGAAACGAAGCAGAGCTCGGCTAGCTATATTAGCTATATTAGGATGTAAAGTTCACCAGGAAACTGTTTGTCACTAACATAAATCACTGGAAATGTAACGTTAGACAGATAGGTATGAACTGGGGCTGTTCTGTAAGAGCGGGGGCGGTTGGAGGAGACTGAAGGAGGTATGCATGGATCGGAGCCGGAGCTGGGCGAATTATTGCTGTGCGGCGCTCGTGAACCCTCGGTAACAAGCATTGCGCGTGCCAGTATTCTGAAGGCGTGGCTTCGGGGGGAAGTCTGAAGAATTGTGTATTTTTAAAATGGAACTTGCTCGAATCGTTTTTCTAAGATCTCGTACCCCACCTTTAATGTTAATAATGCAATGTTTCGAGTCCGGCCCAGATCTGGGTATAGGCCGCAGAGGCGGCGTTGTAGTGCGCCATCTGCTGGAGGGGGTGACAAATTACAGACAAAATACAAAAAATAAATAAGTAGATAAGTTAGAATAGCTGTATAATAAACTTGAAACGCACCCTTTACACTTCCTTGACATGTTTTCTCTTAAATAAATCTAGAAATATGATACATCTTTATTCCACTGGATTCTGTCATTCACATTTATTTCTTATTCATTATTAAAGGCATGACACCTCACATGATCTCCTAAATATGCTAAGTATCTAAACAGTTTGAATTATTTGCCATTGTATATTTCTTTCTCTTAGACTTATTTCTCTTATACTTATGGTTCATTTACATTCATTCTTTACCACTGTATGGACTGTTTTACATAAATCTTGGATTCCTTTATACATCTATTGCACAAACCAATTCCAGCATTAATTCACAGTCTCAAACATTTTACATATTGCAAATCAACACATCAGTGACAGTCAATATTTTCAAGATTTTCACAAGTCAGGCTGAGGGTTTTCAAGTGTAAGCATGTTATGTTTTCATTTGTCCATGAGTTTTAGTTTCAGCTTTGTGCATAAATAGTTTGATTTATAAGAACTGTTTCATCTGTTTGAGATGAAAATCAATTATGATGTTGTGAAGGTGCACCGTGATGCAAAATAGAAATAACTGATAATGCACCTTAAATGCATCAAATCTAAAGTCTGTTTTGAAAAAGTAAGGAGTTGACAGAACGTGATATTTGCACAAAGGAATGTGGGGAAAGTCACATATCAATACAGATACTGAATACTGAAACTATAAAGTACAGAAATGAATACTTTGATCAAATACAACATTAAACTGCTGTACCTCTAGGTTAGTGAATGGTTTAGATGCTGCAATGGTTTCATTGTTCTTATTTGATTATAAACACGTTTACATAATTTTAGATGTATATTATATTTAAGCATGAAATAAAAGGACGTACAGCGGCCCTGGTTACATAAAAGTTTATTTATAGAAAACCAACAGTGGCTCATTGGTTGTTTTTCTCTTTCTTCACTTAGTATCTACACCTATAAGTCGTGTAAAAGCATAATGGAAGGACTGGAAGGAAACCCCCCGCATCGGTGCAGATCTGATGTTGCAAACTGCTATAATAGCAGGGATCATTTCACTCTGGATCCTTCGCCTATATTTTGCAGGGTTCAAACTGCAGCTGCTTGTCATTATCTGGTTTCTGCCCTGAACTGCAGGCAGATCAGCAGTCTGACAGGAAAACACCCAAATAAGGCCTGAGGAAGTGACGGTGGCGCTGGAAGACCTCCATGTGACGCAGATGTGCGCCGTGACGTGTCTGCGGAGTTTCCGGCCATGGCGGCTGTCAGCGATCCGTGTTCCCGCTTAACTGGCTGCATTAAGACCGGTACGGAGCGCTCCCCGGTCCCGACTATAATCCAGATTCTACCGGTTCTTTCAGGCTCCAAAAACCCGCAGAAAAAAGCGCATAGAGAGCAGCAGAACCTGCGCTCACGGGTCAGTGTGCGCCTCTCCCCTCTGCCCAAATATGGGCTTCCTCTCAGCCATATTTGGAATTATACGTCACGACAAGAGTCTTTATAAAGACGGGAATCCTCATTGAAAGAGCTGACAGACAGAGCTCAAGTTCAAGGTGTCAGATCAACAGCACGTGAGCACCAAAAAACCGGAAACAGACGCAAACAAACACCCCCAAAACACACCACGTGCACCTCCACCTGCACCCGCTCCTTCTCCTGGACTGCCTCCTGTACGGACCCCCGACCGTCCAGCGTTGGCTTCCTCCGAGGAGCAGCCGGAGCAGAGAGCCTCTTCTCGGCTTCCAGCTGCGGACTTGAACCCGCAGCCCCAACCCGGTGCGCAGGAGCCCCAGAGCCGCCTTCTCCCCGCACCCGCGGCCGCTCCAGACCTCTCTTCCCCCGGACAGATGGCAGCCACCAAAGCCGAGCTGCTGCTGTCCGCGCTGCAGATCTCTGACCCTCTGGCCGGGCTTCCCCCGCTGCCGTCCCCGTTGGACGGATACCCGAAGCTGGAGGAGCTGCAGATGCTGCTGCAGAACGCAGCGGCCGGAGGCTCCCTGCTGGCCGCGTCCGCTGCAGAGGGAGCCGCGCTGTTCAGCGGAGACACCGGAGAGTACGAAGGTGAGGAGCGGGCAAAGCATAGTGGAGGGGCCGGGAGAAAAGAGAGTAAATGAAGAGGCTAGGATGACAAATTAAAAGAAAATTAGAGGGAATGAAGAAACTCTACATGTGAACTGAAAAGGAACATACACACGTTAATGAGAAATGACAAGAACAAACTGTAAAAAGAGAAAACAAATGAATATAACACATTTTAATCAGAAAATAAAGGAAAAAACAGACTTGAATGAGACAGGTGAATAAAATAGTAAACTTACCTGAACTCCTCAAGAAAATACATCACCAACACTCATATTGAAAAGCTGACTTTGCTCTGGATTCACTTGAAGGGTTATGAACAGAGAGATGATTCAGCATTGTATCTTACAGACACAATTTAAGGCTGTTTAAGCTCTAAAAGCCCTTTATAATTATTTCTTACACCACAATATGAATAGGCTACTGTATTACATATATTATATGAATTGCATAATGTGTTATTATTTTTAAGTAACCACTTCCTGAAATACTACAAATGAACTGTACATTAACTTGTATTAGAACCTTTATGTTATGATGGATGTTATAATGATAATTATTGTAATAATGACATAATTTTTATATTATGTCATCATGTTCTCAAATCAGTGGCTGTGATTATTGTGATATACTTTTATATTGTTATTGTGATGTTTTTTCCATTAGGTTTATTTTGTTTACAGAGTCAAAGATGTTGTGATGTTTTCTTTTCACTTTCACTCTGGACAAACTTTACAACTCTTCAAATCAAACTGATTTGACATTTATCTTGATAACTATTGTTATCGATTGATAAGAATATTTAATTGTTCAGCCTTAGTCTCTGGTGTGGTTTTGACCTTCTGTTCTTCTTTGATGGTTTTATTTCAGATTCTCTGTCAGAGCTGTCATCCTCCTGTGACTTCCTCCCTCCTCGTCTTCCTCCTCTGGCCTACAGCGGCCGATTCACCTTTGAGCCTTCGTCATCTGTGTCATCGACATCATCGACATCGCCTTCCTCCTGTGTGTCTGCCGGTGGCCTGTGGGCGGAGCCTCTACTCAGCTTGTTCACTGGGTTGGTCAGTGTGGCTCCACCTTCTGCATCCTCATCATCAGCACCATCATCTTCATCATCACTGACTCCACCCAGCTTTAGCTCTGCCCACCTCAGCTGTGACTCTGTTGACGTTAGCTCTGTCTTCTCTGCACCGCCGACCTCTGACCTCTTGCTCCCTTCCGACCCCCAGACGACCCCGCAGGTCTTCCCATCATCACAAGGTCCTCCGCCCGCCTACCCGGGCTCCACCCTCAGCTCTGCCTCCAGGTAGGTAATTACACCGAAAATCAGCATTCAGTTACAAAGTCTGGTCATTTATTATTGATTTAAAGTGAACAGAAAAATACATATTTGTGACAGTGAACTGTAAACTTTGATGTGGTCTTCATTGCAGCTCCAGGCTCCCAGTGCTTCCTGACTACCTGCTGTCGGTGGCACAGGAAGGTGAGCTCAGCCTGAGTTCAGACCATAAACCTCTGCAGCCGCCATTGACGCCACTTTCCACCATCAAAGCCTTCTCCACACAGATGCAGACGCCACCAAGTTCTGCTCCCTCAGGCCCCGTCAACCCATCGGGGATGTCCAAGTGTAGCCGCCTCCGCAGAAATGCCTCCGGTCGCTTATGCAAAACACCACCACATGAGCGTCCATATGCATGTCCTGCTGACGGCTGTGACCGCCGCTTCTCCCGGTCAGATGAGCTGACTCGCCACGTGCGGGTGCACACAGGCCAAAAGCCATTCCAGTGTCGGATCTGCATGCGTAGCTTCAGCCGCAGTGACCATCTGACCACGCACATCCGTACGCACACAGGGGAGAAGCCGTTCACCTGCAGCGAGTGTGGACGCAAATTTGCTCGCAGTGATGAGCGGAAGAGGCACAGCAAGATCCACCTGAGGCAGCGGGACAGGAAGCCTGACAGAAGCCCTACCCCTTTAACTTCTGACCCTTGCCCCACCCACAACCCCGCCCCTTGTTTCTCTTCACCGTCCTCCCTGGTCCACACCTCATCACCATCACCCCAAATTCATTCTCCCTCCTCATCATCAATGGACAGCCCTTCAGCACCCCTAGCCACAGGCTCCGCCCCCACCTCCAGCATGTGCTGATCCTGACCTTTATCCTCCACAGGACCTGCCCACAAAATGGATGTATTAGAGATGTTCTTTTTATCTTGTGGAGATAAGAGGCATCAGGAGATGTCCACCTACAAACAGTTGGATTTTACTCAGTTTGGTATCTTCTGACTTTACGGTGCAAAAATGAACACAGACTGTAGTCTGTGATTCCATTGGTCTCAGTGTAATGTGTGGGTGGGGCCAGTGAGTAACATAGAGATCACCTGGAAGCCTAAACCTTTTTTTGACACTAGTGACTGAACTTTATGTCAGAGAATGGCTGTGAACAGCTCTAATGAGACTTTCATACATTCACAGACCAAAAGACGTTACATTAGTGTGAATCACATGGTGGAGACGAGGTCAAAGGTCAGTTTTATGAGACCATCTACAAAAGATGAACAACTGTTTCAAAACATTTCAGGTTTTTCTTAAGTCACCGTAGCTTTGAACTGACTTTAATCAGTAATTGTACAGAAATTGGTGTACATATTATTTTTGTGACATTGACATTTATGTGTAATGGACTGTATGTACATATGATGGTGTTTTAGAGCCACTGTAGGCACAAAAATATCTGTGAGCAGGAGATGCTGAGAAAAAAAATATTGTGGTATATTTATAAGGAAATATTGTTTTTAGTCAAACAGCAATAGAAAGTCATCACAAAGCCTTATCTCCACCTCCTGTTCAAAATAAAAATGTTCCCTAAAGTGGTTCTAATACAAACAACCATTAACACTTTTTTCCTACTGAGTAGGACGCTTATTTGTTCACATGCAGGTCAGTGTTTGATTTTATACTCAACATGTTTTTGTTTAATAAAGCAAAGGACATAAAAAGTTCAAATCATGTTCTATTTTGTACAAAGAGCTGAATTTACAGAGTATGTGGATTTATTCTGCACCACAGAAACAAAACTTTACAACTTTCAAGTGTTTGAATCTTTCAGTTTGGCCTGATTACAGCTCTATGCATAAGTAGTTTTATTTTGAGGAAGTGATTAAGATCTAGTTTCAATTAAATCATAAACTATAATTTTAACTTCAGTTCAACTATAAAATGTAGTTTTCAAGATGTAAAATGTCTTTATTACCCCGCCCCCTGAAGGGGAGGCAGGGGGTATTGTTTTTGGTTCAGTTTGTTTGTTTGTTAATACTCTAGCAGCAAAACTATATGTTGAATTCATATCAAATTTGGTTTATATATTGCCAGTGACCCAGAATAGATCTGATTACATTTTGGGAAAAGTAGGTCAAAGTTCAAATTTTTAATTCATTTTTAAAATCTTTTTTCTTCCCCCATTTACTTATAATGGGCAAAATTTCAAATATCTATAAAAACATCAATTTTGTTTCAATTTACTTCAAACTTGGCACATATATAGAGGAAATTGATATGCTGACATCAGCACATGCATAGACATGATGACATCAGCTGGATTGATGCCAAAATAAGCTACAATATGTGCAAGGAGGATTTGTTATGCCTGGCACCCCTTGTTTTCAATTACAAGCACTTTTCAGTGTATTTTAGACTCAATACATATATTACATTATTTTACAAAAGGATATGACACAAAAACTCAATGACATTACATTGAAATATGACAAATATAAACATGAAAGTACACTGAAGTTAGCAAATTCTCTTTCTCGTAATTTTTTTACTGATTTTCTGCTTGTTGATTCAGATTGATGAGATGTCAGATGTGGCAGGTCAGAGCTATATGAGAACCTTTATAGACTAACAGTCCAAACTCAGATCCTGCATCTGAAGGTTCAACAGACCCAGGTTTCTGCTTTGACAAAACCAAACAGTCACTATTACTGTAAGTGGTATCATGCTGGTGTTTTTCAGTGGTATTAACATAATTTCTGGTTCTAGTTGAGAGCAATGAGTCCCAAACTTGGACTGGTCTAGAGTGTCACATTTCCACAAGAAGAACCCTAACTCTAACTCAAGTTTTAAAAGAATTGTGAGCTCAAAATGTATGTTTGTGTATCTTCTAGTTTCTGTGTTTAACATGTGGTTGAAACATGATTTAATCCATCTAGACGTGACATTGTTTTCTCTTTGGCTCCATGCTTTCACTACAGCAGCTGTGTTACTTTCAGAGCTGCAACTAATGATTATTTTCATTGCCATTTATTCTTTTGAGTAATAGTTTGGCTTATAAAATGAAAAACAGTGTTTGAATGCCCAAGATGACTTGAAATCAAACAATTATCTAAATAGTTGACAGTTAATACTGTATTAATTGTTGCAGCTATGATGGTTTTAGCTGGTATTAAAATGTTAAATGACATCTATTTAACATCTGCCACATCACCAGTGACCCATTTTTAGGTTAGACCTGAGTCATGTTTAGGATTTTTTTTTAACCATGTTAGACAGAAATTAGATCTGTTTTCTTTCAAATGAACTCTAATATATACATTTTGGAGTCACATTTCTAACATAACCATAAAAAGATGCTAAAAAGTTGAAGTAATCGTTCTTCTTATGAAATATATGCACCTAATTCTGACCTGTCCATGCATGTGTTGGTCACTTGGTGCCAACTCTGCCCTTTTAATATGATCGCGGGTTGACAGATTAAGTTAAAAACCACCTTGGTGCGACTGTGAATGAGATCCTGGTGTGTTGATCTTGTGTCATGATACAGGCCTCTGCTGAGTCCTGGCAGTAAATCCTCTGTGTCAAACAGCCAATGGGATCAGACTCTGTCAACGGCCGCCTGGCCGGCTCTGTGGAATAAAAACAACAACCCAAATATGGAGTTTCCTTCCTCTGCAGCGGACATCCTGATGCCCAAATAAGGTTCTTCCTCCTGGCCTGCCCCTCTGCTGGCGGGACGCCCGGACTGTGTGTATCTGTGTGTGTGTGTGTGTGTGTGTGTGTGTGTGTGTTTTGTGAATTCAACTGAACCAAGCTGCGACATAACAACTGCACAGACAGGTTGGATGGGTGAGTCTCTGTGTTACTCAGTGGAAAAATGTCAGTATTTTTCCATATTTGAAAGGACATTATGTGTGTTCAACAGTAGTGGAAGAACATGTGCTTAATTTTAAATTTTAACTTTTTTTCGCCATATATTTTTGCACAAATATCTGCATTTTTACTTTTAACATTTTTAGACTGGTATGTTACTTTATTTTTAGTGTATCTGAATGAAATTATCCTTTGCTATTATCCATCCATAGTTCCATTATGCATTCTTCAATGTTAAATGGGCATAGAAACATTGTCATATGTGACTTAATATTCTGAATTAAAATAGTATAATGCAGATAAGTAAGAGATGAAAGGACAAAAATTAAGAAAAGATTCACAAGAAAATGATGTAGAAGTGGTAATGACAAAAATAACATAAAATACATAAACAAGAGACTTTTCAAGAAAATTTTGGCAGTGGAAGAGTCAATGAAAACTTAGACATTTAGCTGATTCAAGATATGTTTATTAATGTGGGTCCCAAGGAAACATAAAGTTAATAAAAATCGCTAACTTTTTAGGCTCAGTTTAGAGGTTCGGCTGTGATAGTTCAGTAATTTTTTTTTGAGCTGCAAGATAAAAAAAAAAAAAAAAATCCCAAACATTCACTTTTTGGTCACAGTTAATGAATGAATGATGAAATCCCAAAATTGGAGACATGAGACTCGTCCCATGTTTTCTATTTGGTTAATTTATTCTCTGTTAAAAAAAGGAAAGAGAGAACTAGAAGTGACTTAAACTTCAAAGAAAACTGCTCCTTTAATATAACCAGATTATATGTACACTAACAACAGTGTAGTGTTTGTCTAAAGCCGGGTATACAATATGTGATTTTGACTGTTGCAGTTTTACAATAACAAAGCACAGTGACTGTCTAGCTTTTATTTTGACTGAAAAATGGTTCTCAACTACACAGTGAGAAAGGTTGTTTTCACAGATTGCTGTTGAAGAACTTGGGAAGAGATTGTAAAAGCACCATAAATTTAGTTGGCTGGCATCTATCAACACTCATAGAGTCATGGATCATAGTCATGGATAAAAAATACTGAGAGAAATTAAGTAAAAACCATCACTGAGGAATTTTGGAAGCAAAGATAATTTAAATTAAACTAACCAATGAAATGAAATGATATTTATCACAATATAAAACTATATTATGACATTTGTCATTATTGTTTTCTAGCTGAGATCCCTGTTGGAGAAGAAAAACCTGAATTCAATATGTTCTACTATTATATCTATCTATCTATCTATCTATCTATCTATCTATCTATCTATCTATCTATCTATCTATCTATCTATCTATCT
>JAPQRP010000007.1:7631455-7651215 GCA_037367295.1 Apogon hyalosoma | reverse complement strand
ACACACACACCTACACACATATATGTGTGTAAACCTTTCCACTACTGTACAAAATGTGTTGTACAGTTACATCCATTACTGTGACAAACCTTCATGAATCACCGCAGCTGACGAATTACTGGACTCTGTGTAGAAGGGGGTCTGTCCTGATCTGGCACCGTGTCAGTACAAAATCTGTTATATGCTGTTAATGCTGTGCAGCAACATTTTGGAGGTACATGTGCTGCTGTTCAGACAAAAAAACTTTTCCAGGGACACCCATCTATATTTCAAAAAGATGTTGTAAAACCACATTTTGCACTCATTAAAAAGGCCTGGCTTAAGAAAAGCACTCAGTCCTCACTAGTCCCCAATAAAGAACATGTAGTACATCTTGACACACAAAATGTGACAAAGATGGCATACTGTTGCACACTTTTTCTAGATTTCAGCATAATGTTAAATGGAAATTCAAGAAAAAAACATGAACTTTTTCTCATAAGGAGACTTATGAAAAAATATTATATTTAACATGACAACATACAAGTTTGGGGGTTCTAAAAATTAAAAGAAAAAAAAAATCTAAATGTACAGACCTGCTGAATAATGTCACTCTTTTGGACCATCCTGTATGTTCCCCTGAGCGAAATCCAATTGAGAACATTTGGGGATGGATGGCAAGGGAAGTTAACAAAAATAGACCTCAGTTCCAGACAGTGGATTCAAAATGACTGTCGTACTGCGTCCAACCTCAGCAGTGATGGAACGTTTTGAGAAGCCTTGCTTATAGACGGGTTTCCTGTTTACAAACAATACTAGGTGCGCATGCAACCAGGAGCCAAAAGACTGCTTTGGAGTGAACTGATACCGATATAGATGCCGTATTGTTTGTAAGTTCTCGCTGACTCAACTGCACTAAAATATAATTTCATAGAAAATTCTGTTTGTCTTTCATTGCATCATAAATCAGAAACATAATATGCACACTTGAAAACCCACAGCCTAACTTATAGGCGCACTACTGCCACCCAGTGGCATGCCAAAGTTTTTGGACAGATGGACGGATGACCAACTGATGACAATACCCTGCAGCCAGTGTGGCCAAGGGTAAAAACACTTGCAGAAATGTCCATAAATTTTACTCAACTTACCAGGTTGTGGTGGTTGTTTTGGATGTCAACATCAGGAACATGGTGGTAATGTTAGCGAACACTAACAAAGTCAATGTTTACAATGATGCTACTTCACGGGCTGCCAACATTTAGAAAAATAAAAAACTAACCACCAATGTCACTGTAAATATACATTGCACTACACATCTAATAGCTCAGTGTCAGCTAGGTCTGGGACAGAGATAGGTCAGACCAATTCTATCAACAGCCTAAGCAGCTCAGACTGCACTGATTACCTCAAGAAACCAGTCCTCAGTAATGGTGAGAAATGACCAGACCCATATAATGTTCCCAGTGATGACTAGATTTCAGATATGTCCAAAGGGCCAGCTTTCATATGGCCCCACATATACAGTTATCTTATAAAGAAGCCCAGTGTGTACACAAAGGACAATTTGCGTGCATATAAATCTTTAGATGCATATAATTACGTACTTTGTGGTCACGTGCAAACCTTAAAGTTTTATGACACAGGTTCAGGGTTTCGCGTTTTGAGGCCAGGTGTCCTGCCCAGCCAGAGACAGGGATTAAAGACAAAACCTTATGATGCCTGGGTGTACGTGCACATGGATCTTGGGTACATCCTAACTGCTAACTGCACATGCATGGCAGGGTAAGTCTCACACAGCAGATATTATGAGCTCATGATTTCACTTACTTTTGCTAATAGATCTATCCATCGCACCAGTCTCTCTTCTTGTTGGTCATGCTGCAGCCATCATGTGTCAAGTTGAACTGTCAGGGTGCATGTCCTAACCAAATCATTGGAAGGACATATCCTGAGCCACAAAAGCTGAGAAACATTAACTTCAGCCGACCAAAGCGACATCTGACCATCATACACCCTAAAATATACCAGGTAGCCTACATGAGAGTGAAATGATGCGTAACATGCAGATACTCTGAACTATTATGCACAACCATCCTCAGGGGACTGAAGCTTCAGGAGAGTGACATGTAGAGTATTATTAGGTATTATTATATTATTTATTAGTATTATATACCTAATAATACACTAATAATTTCACAAATTTTTCTGCAGAGCTAAATTCTCCTTGTCAATTTCTTTTGCTGCTTGACTCTGCTTGTAAACAATAGCCCCTTTTATACAGCACTTCTGTTACAGAATATTTCGCCTTTATTCCGGATTGACGTCTGTGTAAACCAAATGGTGGGACTATAATGCCTCTGGAGGTGGTAACAGAGCCATGGTAAAGGTGGAATCATGATTCCAGAACACTATGTAAAGGGAACACCTCTCATTCTGCAACCAAGGTGTGACGTGACAGTGACCCCTGCATCTGAGAGACATTGGGTGCATATGGGGGCACTGGCACGGATTCTGTGGCAGCCACCCTGGGTCCCGTAGCTTCGTGCCTGGGATGTCGCGGGTGCTGTGGCTACATGTCATTTTCGCCTGTGGCACAAAGTTGTGGGACCTGTTTCATGTAGCCATGGCAGCTGCCCTGGAGTCCACGCCAGTGTCTCCATATGCCTACTGTACACTGCGCTGCGTCACCACCCCTTTGACTGCAGAATGCAGGTCTGCTGTGTAAAAGTCCAGCCGATCTCACCTCTGTTACTCCTTTGGCTTGGCTGTGGAAATTGGTCAGTGGTGGAAAAAAGGTGGGATCACCATCTCACCTTTTTTCTGGGTTCTCTGTCTAAAAGGGGCTAATGAGAAATGTCCCACTTTCTGACCCCTGACTGTATGGGAATATCTGCAATGATGTTGCACAGAACCTGTCTTTACAGCTCAACAATCCAACCACATTCAAAAAGAGAAAGCTTTTTTTTGCCTTTGCCATCAGGAGGTCACAGCAATGTGAATACCTGACAGAAAATGACACTGAATCCACATTTTTGTGCAGATTTTGGCTTTTAAAGGATATGGTCTTAAACTTTTGATCAGCTGATGAACAGCCTATTTCAGTTTGTTGTTTTCAATACATTGCTTACTCAGTTGGTTTTTTTTTTTGTCTCACTCTCATTTCTTCTTTTTGTATTTTGAAACTCTACTTAGAACCTTCTTAAGATCCCACCGTGCAAAATGCAAATTCTTGCAATTTTTCAACTGGTCTTAAAATTTTGATCAGGAGTTTAAGTAGAGAAGGTGCAGGAACCAGAAGAGGACTGTAGAGGGCGCCAACACCTAGGAGCTTTCCACTGTGGCAGTGGAAAAGTCATGTAGTTAATTAAGTTTCCATACCACAAAGCATGTATGCATGTAATAGGTATGTATGTATAAAACACAAAATACTGTCAACTAGAGATATTTGAAGAAAAATGTTTCTTTCATGGGTGTACGGCCCAGCCTTTTCATTTTCATGATATCTAATTTAGCTGCTCTAGTTCTAGGTTCTGCAGGTGCTGAGTCTTCAGTAATTACCTTGGGTGTGTTTATAAAAGCCTGGGAGGCTTTTAGTCTCATTTCAGCTGCTGTTACAGCCCAGATCAGTTTTTCCTGTTTTGTCCATTTGTTTCTCACCTGGTCAGGTATGGTGGTTAGCTTTGGTTCTCTTCCTCACACATCCAGCTCTACTCATGCAACACCTCACTTTCACATGGATCACTCACACCTTTTATTGATTTGCTGCATTATTTCTTATTTGTCATTTAAAATAGCATGTGGTTAATTATTCTTGGTGGAGGTTTGTTTGATAAACTGAAGCTGTTATCTTCATATGTAGATGGATATTTTTAAAATGGAGATTTCCCCCCTCTCCGTTAAAAAAAAAAAAATGTGCAGGCGTGACCGTTTTTCAGAAAACTGTTTACACAGCCCCATATATCTATACCATCCAGAGCATGTCAAGCCTGTAGATGGCAGTGTAGTGGGACAATCCAGTACCATTAACCAATCAGAATTCTAAACAAAATGTTACTTCTGCTATGAACCTATGGAGATGTAGTTTTCCTGGTTCCGTGTCCAAGACATGCAACCAATACAATGCAATGTAAATGGATGAGCCGGTGACTTTATTTACAACCACAAACTGCTTTTCTGATGTAACAGAGGATGAAAAAGGGTTTGAACTCTGAGTCAAACCATGTTAGTTCTGTAGTCATTAACTTAATCGTCCCACTAAATGGCATCAATGACAGTGTAAACTCAGGGCTGTTGGGAAATTCTCATTTATGCTCAGTCAGGAACATTTAGTTTCAAAACTATTTTTCCCTTCATGTGTTAAAATAAATAATATTCTAATGCTCAATGATCAACAGGTACATTAAAATCCACCAGAGGAGATGGTAAACATGTAAATAAACCTTTAATATTCTCATCTTCAACACACATAAACAACATACAATAATAATGTTCTGGTTTGTAGATAGAGATGTTTCCAGATCACGGTTTGGTCTGAACCAGAGTCTGCAGTGCATTAGCCACCTGATCAGCTGACATGTTATCAACGGTGACGCTGCACTCCTTCCCAAAGTCTGGGAAAAAAAAAAAAAACATCGACACTTACATTGAATCATTTGTCAAAAAATTACAAATTCTAAGATCTAAGAGCCAAAAACCAAAAGATAAAAAATGGACAGTTATTTTCTACATTTAATAGAATATTAATGGAACACAGTTGAGTTTCATTGCCTGAACATTTCACTCCATTGTTCATTTTGATTACACTGTGTCTAATGAAAAACACTTATCTAAAGTAAAACAATGAAGCATTTTGCAAATGTTTTACCTGAGAATGTGAATGAACTAAAGACAAAAGCAAAATTTATATCCATGATGCTTACTATGATTTAAAATGACAATGTTATGTGGATACTAAATCACTGGTCACACAGAACTAAATGTACACACTATTACACTTCAATCTCTACAAAACTCATCAGATCATTAACTTTTCAAACCCATCAGCCCTAACTACATGACTCACCATATCGGGCCCAGAGTTTGGATTGGACACCAGAACATTCTCGGATCAGGATCGGGAATTCTGGGTTTGACCTCTTCAGTGCCACATAGTGCTGCTCCACAAAGTCTCTGCAACACAGGACATGACACACAGATGACCTTTGACCCCTCAGTTTCCAGACTGACTGAGCATCAATATCTGAACATTGACATCTATACCCTAAGGAGGAGGTCAAACTCTGAGTTGGTTATAGTGGACCTCATATTCACTCTCTCATGCATTGTCACAAAAACAGAGATTTCCAAAAAAATGAATATTTTTAAGAACTCTGGTTCGTGTGCATCTGTGTGAACACCAAAAACAATGAAACTAGAAATTCATGGTATTGCGCCCAAACAAGCCCATGTTAGTTATGTTTTGCAAATATGCCTCTGAAACATCAAATATAGGTCATATAGGGGTGTGATTCAGTGTTTTCTCTATAATAGATTAAGATTAGAACACCTGGAAAACAAACATATGTATCTGAATTATGGAGAAATCTACTTAATAGAAAGAATGCAATCAACCAACACTAAGCAACCCTTTACATATCTTAAGTTTACAACTTCTTGCTTCTCAGCTTCACGACAGACTGAAGCCTCTGCCTCATCCAAGAATATCTGCAGTCCACAGTTAAGTCTACTAGATACAATAGTTGTTTGGGCATTTCTACTAGGTTGCAGTCATTTTAGCATTGTTTGTTGGATACATATTTGGTAAAATGAACGTTTTGTGCAAAATTTAAAACAGCAATTACACAAGTAAATAACATCAAAATTTCACGAGGGAGTAGGGGCTATTAATATCGCCAGAAAAGCTACCAATTACATCATTACTTCAATGTTTACATTGCTTAAGTGCAAGATTACAGTGTCTGCAAAGGTAAACTAATACTTTTTGCATCAATGCCTCTCTCATGCCGTTATAAAACACATGGATATTAGAAGTGAACAACACTAAGTGGAGTGAACGACCACTACAGTGTTTGATGATGACAGAGAACGAGAGAAAACTTCAGTAAATTGATTTGCATTTAGTGCAGAGGGAGGTAAGGTTAAATACCAGCTTTACCTGCAGAAGCTGTCAATTCTAAGTGTAGTACAGAGCTGATATAGTTGGAAACACCATTTCACTTGCGTTAGCATTTCAGTAGTTAGCGGCTAGCCATAAAAACATTTACCATACATACCGAAGAATACGGAGCTATCAGTGATTATCTATACTACCTATGATATAAGGCGATCGGTAGCCGTTAGCAGCTCACTCTGTGATGTTCCCTGCTCTGTTACTTCTCCCTTTAACCAGATGACTCATTACCTGTTAACGGTTAGCTAACACCAGGTCATTCTCTATCATATTAGCTGTTAGCTGTAGCAGGTCACTCTGACTCTGCAATTAACTCGTAATTTAACGGTTCGACTGAGTCCGCTCTGTCTAGCTCAGAGCCCCGGCCCAGAACTCACCTGGCCCCCTGGCTGGCTGGAGAACTCTGGCAGAGGTGGACGCGGATCTCTCTGAGGTTTCTACCCAAACTGGAGCCGAGACTCCTCACTACGGCGGCCGCCATGTTTCTGTCTGTGTACGAAGGACAGGCGCAAGGCTAGTGCGCCCTCGTTTTGAACTGTCAGGCAATTTTACCGTGCAGTTTTTACCTGCATTAATTCTGTCAGGCACAGCCACGGACTGGTTCACTTTTATAAACAGTGTTAAGAGAATTAGAGTACTTTCCTTCAGTAAAAACATGCACTGAATGTAGCCCACTACAAGAAGAAATATTAATACACCCTATAAAAATACTGCACTTGAAGTTGAAGAACAACAAAAAAAAAAAAAACAAAAAACAAAAACAAAACATGAAAATACTAATTCAAACTGTGAATATACTGCACCACAAGTAACAAGAAATCAAGTAAACCCTTTTTTTTTACTTGCTGATGTAAAAAATGTGACACAGCAACTCTGAGTTATTCCATCACTATTTAATTCTATTTCCTGTACCACCTGCCAATGATCTATGATATAAAATGTAACATTTGTGAATAAAATGGATAGGTGATCTGTCTGTATCACTTTGAACATGAGACACTCACATAAAGACAGATTTAGTAACATTACATTTAAACAGGAGCCAATAAGATATGCCTCTTCTGAGTCAAACTTTATTGAAACTGTGCGTGAACAGACTGTCATGAGCAGAGAAATCATTTCAAACATTGTAAATAAAATCTCACATCAGCAGCTGCATGAGAGCGCATCATTGGAGGATCAGCATCATGTGGTAAAGAACAGACCCAAACTATCTGCAGCCTCTTAACAAGTGAACTCAGGACAAAAATGTGGTCCAACATTAAATTCAACATGTGCAGTGCAGGCACAGATCTTATGACCTGTTGCTATAACAGCTGGTGGATCAGTGTCAACATAAAGTCATCATCAACACTAATATGTTTTGATTTTGACATGCATTTACTGTGACAGATGAATCCCTCTGATAATTCTGTCCATATTTGTTTTTAGTCACAGAAACACCATGTGAAAAAAATTTCCATCAAAATATTTCACTTACATTGTGAAGTATCACATAAATCTTTTCTATTCCAATGCAGAGAACACTTAAGTCACATGACTGACCAGTGCTTTGTAGTGTCTTCTGAAATTCCCATTAAGTGTAAAACTATGATTGTTAAAACAATGGGTAAAGTGAAATGAATCTGAATAAGAACTCAGACCGTCATACTTTGTTCATGTTTTCATCTTATGTCGTTTTACTTGTGTGTTCAGTACTTTTACTTGAGTATGTTTGTACAGTATCTGTACGTCTACTGAAGGAAACATCTGTACTGTTTGTCCATATTGTACCATATTCTTGTGTAAATATTTTTAAAACGTCATCTTCATAATGCCCTCACTATGTATCTGGTCTCAGTTTAGGTGGTCTTGACTACAACAGTAACTGGGTGTGAAATCTGCTGATCTGACAACATATAAAATCCAATCTCCACACTGTGATATGAACACATGTATAAACATATGAAAGGCAGGAGCTCAGACTTGGAGCTCCACATCTGTCCCACATCTGTCCACCATGTTCACTGGATCAGATGATATCTGGACCATCTATCTACCCATAGACTTGAATGTTTTTGTCTTAAGCTCTGTGTTTCTGTCCCTGATCATCTTTAGAAATGTTGTTGAAACACATATATAGACACCACATTGATTACTCAATTGTGTGTAGAGATTTTTTGCAGCTCAAGGATTACAGAATGCATACAAAAATACAGAATTGGTGCAGTGGCTTGTAAATGGGGCATTTGCAAAAGCAGACTGCAGACAGCTGATCCACCTCTTTAAAATCCTGTATTATTTACACTGACAGTAAGGACCACACCGACAGGAAATACACTGACATTTAGAAAAAAATCCAGAATACAACAAACATCAGCCACTACTTTTGAAGCAGCTGGGAATTCTGACTACCATAGTAAACCTTTTCCTCATAATATTAAAACTTCCCTCATCTGTAATTACACGTTTTTTTTTCTCAAAATATTAAAATTTCATTAATGAAATATTATAGCTTTTTTCTTGAAATATACATTTTATTTTTCTGAATATTACTTTTTCCTCTTAAAATTGTACAACCTTTTACTCAACAAAAAGTTATGATTTTGTTTTTGGAAATACTGCAACTTTTTTTCTTCAAAATATTACATTTTATTTGTCATAGGTCTCAATATATTCTGACTTTGCTTCTGAAACATTATAACTTAATTCTTGCAATATTGCTACATTTTCTCCAAAAACGACAGCTATTTTCATAATATTATGATTTTCCTGTCATATTTTTGCAATATTTAGATTTTATTCTCTACATATCCAGATTTTTTCCTCTACATATAGTATTTTCCTTCAGTGTGGTCCTAAAACTGACGGAAACTTGAAGTGAAGCGTCTCTGTTCGTTAGCATTAGCAGAAAGTGAGCAAGCTGCACATGCGACGTGATGAAGCAGATGAACACCTGTGCAGGTGTGTCAGAGTTTATAGGCCGGTCCGCCTCGGGTTAGTTCTTTTGGGCTTTCTCAGGACGTCCTGTCGCCGCCGTTCATTCAACAACTCCTGAATCCGTTTGTTCTGTGTTCGCTCTCGAAATGGCGGCATGCGTGGGACAAAGTAACTCTGTTGTCCCCTGCTGACGTCAGCATCCATTCCTACGATTCGGTATGATACCTCATCCACTGAGTTCTTCTGCTTCTTTGGGTCCAAAAATGATAATGAGGATGATGTCGGTTCAGTTTGTGTTAGATTTGCTTTATTCTGGAGGCTCTGCTCCTCTGATGACCCCTCATGTGATGATGGTGTAGGAGTGGCACCTTCATCAGGACCAGCCCACGATGTAACATGGCCTATAGTAGGAGTTGTAGTTTTTTTCTTGAAGAGATATGGTGGAGCAGTTTTTCTTGGCCGTCTTGTTGTCGTTGTTGTTGTTGTTGTTGTTGTTGTGGTAATAGTAGGAGGTGGTGTTGAGGGGGCAACAAAAAAAACGGAAGCATCCTCGTAGGATGAATATTCATCGTAATCATCGTAGTCAACGTAGACGAAGTCAGTGCTGTCCCTCATAGGAGGGGGTTGAGTCACAGGAGAGCTCATGATGTCACTGATGATGTCAGACGAGGAGAAGGTGGATTCTGTTGTCAAACTCCATGAGCTGAAAGATTATTAAACAGAAAATGAAATGAGACCAGATCTATACAAAACCAGATAGACTCACATACCCCAAGCCTGAAGAAATACTAAAAACTGGAGAACCCTGATAATTAAACTGCCTTTTAATGGTCTACCATTGATCATCTGATTTTGCTGATTTCTGCCAGTGGATGAGCAGTAAACCTAATTCTATTTGATCGTGATACACCACCAGGCTTAATACTTAAGTGGAATCCAAATTTACACAAATAAATTACCATACCATTTTTTTTTACTATCATGTCAAAACATAGTTCAATAAAATGTTCTTTGCTCTAATGTTTAAATGTCACACATAATGTCAACAGTTGGTTCTGAATTCAACACAAAAAAAAAAAATACAGTTAAGATAATGAACTTGATGCTGTTTCATCTTTGTGGAAAAGTAAAGTCAAAATAGCGTGGTTATGGGAGCCACCATGTTGCCTCTGCATCCTTATGTTGATATAATATTCCAGTGAATATTGGTAATTATCTAATAATAAAGTGGTTTGTATAAATTCTAGCCGAGGAGCAAGATTGTTTGCCTAATTGTAAAAGTTGTTCAGTTGCTGAGTTGTTCAATTTCTACAAGTAACAATATTAAAACTGCTTGTGATTGTTGTCTCAAGCGCTTCAGTTTAAAATAGTGGTGACAGTCATAGTTTGGTCTTGTTGGTCCTCTAAGCCCTGCCTCTAGGCCTATCTAACAGGAGCATTTCCTGGTCATAACCCAGGAAAAAGCTGGCGCTGGTCTGAAAGCAGTTTTCCAGTTGAGAGACAGTTCTCTGGCTGAAACACAAAGAACTGGCTCCAAATTCACCACTGGCTCTGATGTTTAAATTGACCTTATCTGACTCTGCTCTAGTGTATCAGGGGTGAGTCTTTAACTTAGGTATAAACCTGAGGAATCGATCACTACATCCCTGTTCATTTAGCAAACAGTGACAGTGATTTGAAGTTTGAGGTTGGTGTCTTTGCTTTATGGATGTCCATCCATTTTCTGGTGTTTAGCTGGGTCTCAGGGATAGCAGTCTAAAGAACCACAGACTTGCCCCTCCCCCTCTAGCTCCTCTGAGGCATTCCCAGTCCCCACCAGGGGGAGATCTGTTGACATCAGAGTTCCTCTCTTCAGCCAAGAGTTCATGTCTTGGACTATTGAATGTATAGCCACTTTCACACAGAGATCCCAGAAAAAAGGTGAGATGGTGATCCCACCTTTTTTCCATCATTGACCTATTTTACACAGACAAACCAAAGGAGTTACAGAGGTGAGACAGGCTGGACTTTTACACAGCAGACCTGTGTTCCAGAGTCAAAGGGGCGGTGATGCAGCGTATAGTGGAGACACTGGCATGGATTCTGTCCTGCAGCTTTGTGCCATGGGTACAAATGGCATGTAACCACAGCACCCGCAGCATCCCTGGCATGAAGCTGTGGCACCTGGGGCGGTTGCCACAGAATCCATTCCAGTGCCTCCATATGCACCTGCTGTCTCTCAGGTGCGGGGGTCGCTGTCATCAAAATGTCACACCTTGATTGCGGAATGAGATGGGTTCCCTTTCCATAGTGTTCTGGAATCATGATTCCACCTTTATCATGGCTCTGTTACTAACTCCAGAGGCATTACAGAGCTGTGATAAAGGTGGGACCAAATGATCCCACCATTTCATTTACACAGACGTCATTCCGGAATAAAGGCGAAATATTCCTGCAACAGAAATGCTGTGTAGAAGGGGCTTATGTCTCAGGACACATCTACAAAGTTAGTCACTGACCTACAGCGCAGGATGTTCTGGTCTCACGTGCTCTTGTGAACACCCTGATGCTCAAACATGTTGTTTGTTATGGACAAACTGGGATTGTTCAGAATTCCAATAACAGAACGCTAATGAGGTTCTGGTCAAACCAGTCCTCCCAATCAGACCTTCTCAGGTCTCACTGATGCAAGTGTTCAAGACCCTCAATAAAACAACGGAGTCCCCAGAGAATGGGATGGCGCCTTTCGTAACCTTATCCAGAGAGTCTAGGGAGGCTGAATTACTCTTAAGTAAACACAGACAATAGTCAGTGATGATTTCCCCACACATAGGGATGGGGAAATGAAAGTGAACATCAACATGAAAAAGTACATTTGCACACTTCATTTATCAAGTGGTCTCATTTTTTGGCTAAAGAACTCTATTTTATGGAACTGTTGTCCTTTTTAAAATACCACTTACACAGTACCGGAGAAGTTCTGAACTTTCTGCTAGGATGCACTAAATTAACAAAGACATGCACAAGACTGTTTATTACTGTGAGAAATTAAAATTTTGAATGATGAAGTTTGTGAATTCATACACTGGTCACATTTAAAAAGACTATCTGTGAACTGTTACTGAGAAGTTACTCTTTATTTATAATTTACCTATATCAGTATGGACCACCACAAGTTGTAAATAGCACTGTGTTAGTATTAAATACATTAAATAAAGCATTGAGATTATATTTGGCTTGTTTTAAAAAATAAGTAAACATTTTAGGTGATGCATACAATGGTAAAGAGTCGTGTTACTATGGTTGGCTGTCCACATGGTACCACATTCTCATGTCAAATAAAACAAAGACTTTTCAATATTTTACTCCAAAATGTATTTTCAGCATTAGTTGAATATAATTTCTAAAAGGTTTTGTCCTATTTGATATCAGTTTCTGTTGAGAACCGCATGTTTTGAATGTTTGCGTAAAGCTTCAAAAATTGTTGTCCGTTTCAAGTCCAAGTGTTACCGAGCAGAAATTTGACATTTTTCACCTGAAAATTTTCTCTCCCCAAATTTTGTTATGCATAATGTTAAAACGCTTATAAATACCTACTCAAATATGTATAATACATGCATATAAGTTACTCTGCTTACATGACAGCGACTGTTGAACATGAACTGTGTCCATGTGTTACTGGTTGATCGGACCCTAAAATAAATTCTATACAGACACTGGATCAGCAAAAAACAATCCAAAAGGAGACATTGCCTCACCTTTTTGCAGTCGGTGGAATCAAGGTGTCAGGCGCCGTTGCAGTTGTGGTGTTGGCTGTTGCTGGAATCATGGTGTTTGTGGTCGGTGAAGTTGTGCTGTTGCTGGTCAGTGAACTTGCGGTGTTGGTGGTAGATGGAATCATGGTGTTGGTAGTTGGTGGACTCGTGGTGTTGGTAAAGTTTCCTTCACTGCAGGACTTGCAGCACATCAGTCTGTATCCAGGGATCGAGCAATACCGACTCAACACCTCCATTCTGCAGAATACTGACCTGTCACCACGGCAACGCTGCCCTGAAAACACAAACAGAGAGAGCCGTCAGTGGGTGAAAACACACCCAGCTTACCATTCTTAAAGGTTAAAAGTTTCATCAAATCCTGGGAGATCCCTTGAGTGTGTTTTTTTTTCTTTCTTCAGATTAGAAAATATGACAGGTGGAACTACTATTTGGTGTTGGAGCACCCTGAACTCATTTTAGGGATATACAACAAACAAATCCCCTGCTATGGTGATCTCTCACTAGACTAGACAAAGAATGTAAGTTTGGACAAAGGACAAGTATTTTACTGGGGCAAAAAGAAAAAAATGGTGTTTCTGTTTTTTGCACAGCATGTACAGTTTATTTTTTACTGTTCTGAGAATATGTGCAATATAAAATGGCCCACTGATACTGTAAAAATGTTCATCTTTATTACCAAAAATTAGTTTGTTGTACTAAAAAACAGCTTTTTTACGTTGTAGTTATAACAAGATGACAAGAAGTAAGAAAAGTGGTGGGAATCTGTTTACTGGAAGCGGTCTTTGGGGCGGGGAAGTCTGGGTTGGTCCTGGACAGCCACTGGATGATGGAGTTCTTCTGGTCACCTGTAAAGGAAAGACACACATCAACTTCAACTCCCAGAAGCCCTCAGTGAACACACAAGGCAGGTCTGTGATTGGCTGATGCATACCATTGCAGGGCAGGACCATGCAGGTGCGGGATGTGGTTGGTCGAGGCTCCGTGCAGTTTCCAGATGAACCTTCGGGACTCAAACAGGCGACCTGACGCTCCTGGGTACCGTTCCCACAGGTCGCCGAACACTACACACAAACAGACATTCACAGAAATAATCAGTATAGACTGGTCAAACACAGAACATATGAAAACAGTGTAAAAGATGCAAGATGAAAACTAAAAGATGCAACAAGGATGGAAATTAAGTAACATTAGCATTAACAGATGCAACAAGACAAAAAATGTCAGACAAAAATGGCAGAAAATAAAACTGAGATAAGAACAAAGCCAGAATGACACTAAAATTATATAAACGACATTAAATAAAAACAATGTAAATGGAATGAAAAAACAAAAAAAAAAAACATGTACGATGAAAACAAAAACTGTTCGATGTGACATGATCAGTGATGGATGTGATTGATCTCTTGTCATACCGGCGTCCATGGTCCGGATCTCCAGGTAGGGGGGCAGGGTTGGCGATTGCAGGTTTGTTTCCCTTCAGGTCGAGGGTCACCACAGAGTTTACTGTTCACTGAGCGTTGCTCCCCTTTGCTGGACGCCTGCTGACAGCTCACCCAGCGCCGCTGCCATCCGGTCTGACCACAGGAGGCACTGCAGGCCTCCCAGTCCCCAGTCAGCCAGCTGGAGGGAGAATGACACAGGTCAAAAGCATCACAGGTAACTGCTTTCCTCATCTTTCCTGTTTGGAACAACAAAAATGCTCTATACCAAAAAACAAAAAAACGCCACATTGCCCTTCACATATGATTCAATATTTCTGAGTAAGTAAGCTGCTCAGAAGATTTTCTTGTTTTCTGAAAATTTTTACTGCTTCCACAGTCAGTGACAGGCACACTATGCAACATGTTGTAATTAGGGATCAATTATCAGAGCTGATACTTGCATTTTTACAAGTCTTCACTGATCATTTTTTTGTTTGTTTTTTTGTCAGATATCAAAAAGGATTAAATTTTTACTGTAAATGTATATATTATGAGTCTTGCTGATGACTGATACAACTGGTATCAGCATTAGTATCAAAACAAGCAAACAAACTAAGAACAAAAAAAAAAACAACAAAAAAACATTTGTAGATCTGATAATCTCTTAAATGCACAATATCATAAGTTTTATTCAAGAGGAAGGTGCCCTGATATTAGAGATAGTAAAATCCACTTCAGTCCATTTTTAATGAAACCAAACTTATGAAACACATTGATGTTGACTGGTGTGCAGGGAAACGCCTCAAATCTGTTTCACTGTGTTGGTTGGTTTCACTGAAAACAAAATGAAAATGAAGATGAAATGAGAACTGCCAAAAGCTAAATACCATGACTTCATCATAAGCATCAAACAGTGCATTTCATCTGTTTTCAACTATGAATAAAAAATCTTACTTCAAGATTTGGAAAAATAACCTTCACTGTGAGCAGCAAAAATGTGAAACAACTTAATGACAAACACACCAACAAAAAACAGCAGTCCAGATGGAAGGTGTCACCGTGGCAACCTGTGGTGTAGTGCATTACCGTGGGAACCTATAGTGTGTTACCGTGGCATGCTGCAGGCATCAGTGTTGCAGCTGCGGCTGATGGCTCTCGGTTTGTTGATATTGCCACAGAACATTCGATGAACCATCTTCCCGTCAGCCTTCCTCCTGCAGCCAAACCTTGTGTACTGTTTCCCTAGCAACCAGACAACACACCTTACTATGGACCTGGTTTCCATCGTAAGTTTAAAAGTCCAAAGTTAGCCTTCTATTGGCCTGTTTGAGTGCAAAAAATTAACTGAAACTCACAACATATTAATATAATGTGAAGATTAAACCATTCTAATTTCAAAATAATTTAAAAACAATAGACTGAAATAATGAATATTACCTGTACTACAATATGCAAATCAGTTTTCAATGTTAGCAGGACTCCTTCCAATCAACTACATCTGGCTTCAACTTTTACATTATTTTCATGTTTTAGTATTTTTAGCTTTTATGTTGTTTTTGTCTTTAACATCCTTTCCATCTCGTTTCCTTTATGTTCTTTAAAAGTCTAAGGAGTAAGCACAGGTATCTGTATCAAACTATAGGTAGTAAAACGAAAATGTTGAAAATAAATACTCAAGTAAAGAACCGATATATGAAAAGTCTGCTGAAGTACAGTAACACACAGTAGTATTTATACATCATTACTTCCTACCCAGATACTATGGGATGTATCCATGGTAACTGGCTGATGCATACCTCCTCCGCAGGGTTTGGAGCAGTGTGACCACTTTTTCAGCGCCCACTCGTAGAAGATGGCGTCTTCCTGCAGCAGGTTGGATTCAAGCGATGACCGCAGCCGATCCTGGATGATGTACTTATACGACACCGTGACCTTTGTGTCGCCATGGGAACGGACCTGATAGCCAGAAACATGGACAGAGTCAAACAACAGTAGAGCTCAACAGCATTTCTCATTTCATCTGGCAGCATCGTGATTCATGTTTTACATTTTTTGCTTTGCTACATATTTTAAAAGTTGGTATTGGTGCAAATCTCTTCTTTTTTTTTTTTTTTTAATTAAATTTTGGATTTTTTGTGGTTAATTTGGGAAGGGGGCCCTTTCATGAAATTTTCAAGTGTGCCTTAAGTTTCAAAATATAATAAGTTTCAACAAGACCTAGACTAAGTAGCTGTTTTTTGGCATTTAGAATGTTCAGCTGCCTTATAATACAGGTGCTCACACATTTCACACCATTTATACATTTTAAAGCAGTTGGAAGTGACAAACAACATAAGAAAATAAAAACAGAAATAACAGAAAACCTAAAAAAAAAAACAATAATTTATCTGGCAAATGTAATCACACAGTATTTGATACAGTGTTCATTAAATACACCTGTGTGTTACAGCACAGGGCTGTGTGTGGTTATTAACCCTGTAAAGCCTGAACCATTAATTCATTGACAGAAAATTCCAGTTCTTTGAAACTGGATTCTGTATTGGTCCTTTCTGAACAACCAAATAAAAGTTTTCTAATATCAATTTCCAAGTAAGAGTTTCAATTTTGTATCATATTTGATACATCGAGTCTCAATGCTCAAATATCATTTTTGAACAAAGAAAAACATAACACAAACATGTCTGACAAATTGATAATTCCTTTTCAAAACTGGCAAAGTTTTGTAGTGTCACTGGAAAGGCCTCTGGTGAATGAATTACTCCCCCTGGATTATCAGTCTATTGCATGTATCTAATTATATACATCAGGATTTTGAAGACAAAAATATCACACTGATCATGTAGAGGGCTTCAACACTCATGTATCAAATATGATACTTTTGGTGTTATAAGGTGAAATGAGTTATGTTTCCATGGCAACAGACTGACCATCAGCAGGACTCCATATTTCAGTGGCCCTGTTGTCTGGACCGACTCCTGCTCCTCGCTGTTTGCGTATTCCCAGGCCACGCCCTTCTCTATCACCACTCGGGATTCTGGGAGCTCATGTTCATCATTGAGAAAGACATAACCAGTCTCCTGGTTCTTCATGGCTGAAAAAATAACAAACTAAAGTAAACTGAAGCAAAGCAAAGGAAACCGAAGTCACCATAAAACATGCAAGACTGACCTATAAATTTTACATGCACATGTAAAGTTGGGCAAATTTCACACCTGACCCTGACATGAAAACCTTACCAACAACTAATATGTGCAAACTTTATGTGTAACCATTATATTTCTTGTGGATGCTCCAAACTGATCTGAGAACTTAACTTGAAACTCTTATGTTTATGTTTTGAAAGTAAACTTCACAGGTTAAGTACATTAAACTAGACTAAACTAAATGTCTGAAAATGAGGAAATGCAGGTGTGTGTGATGACAAGACTGAAACTCTGCCCCCTCTTACCCAGGACATGGGGAGTTCCTTTGAATTCCTGGATCAGGAGGTGTCTTGCTCCTTTTGGAATCTCCAGGATCTTCAGGAAACCTGAACAAAAACAGAACAGATATCAGATGAATCCATGGTGTCACATGGTCAGATGGTCAGTCGGTATCACACCTTAAATGTAGCTGTGTTTTTAATCCATTACATATCGTTAATATAATTTATTGATGTTTTAACACATGGTTTTAATAACAGATGAATACTCAACAGATATGGTCTTTTCTTATTTTTGCCCATATTTAAAATTAGGCAGACATTCTATTTAAATGTAAGTAACTTGACCCACATTTTCTTTGCTGGGGTCTGGTCAATCAATCAAACATATTTTATTGTCCCCCAGGGAGAAATCTGACTTGGACAAAGTGCTGAACAACTGCAGAACATATGTGCAGACACTACAGTTACAGACATACATAAAAACAGACAGTGAACCACACTATAAGGGCAAAGGCAGCATGTTGCACTATATTATTGCACCTGTCCCAACAATATATAAAATAAATAAATGATGACTGACTAAAAATAACTGAGCTTGAACCTAATCAACAATGAGTACATGAGATCAATAGCGAATGAAATAAATCATGATTAGACTAAAACCAGCTGACATAAAACTGAATCATGAGATATATGGTCTGTGCTTTGAGTGAAATGTGATTTATAACTGAATATGTCTTCTTTAATAAAGTGAGAGTGTCCAGACAGCAGCCTCTGGTGGATGTTGGTGGAAGTGCAGCTGACCTTGTTTTTTGGCGCTGCGGGTGAAGTTCCCTTTGATGATTTTACAGCTGGAGTTATCTCCTCCACAGACTCCACATCGATCCTCCTGCTGGTCTGAAGCGATCTGTCTGTCACAGCCGACGTGCTGCAGGACGACAATGAGTATCGAGGGAGTAAAGTGAGTACTTTGACTACAAGTACAAAAGGAATGTGAGTACTGTGACTACTATTAACACTCTTGAATTATCTGTAAACTGTCAATACTGCCTCATACACCCACAGGTCAGGGGTTATAAAAAGGTCAATTTCAAAACACGAAAATAAGAACATCTATAACAACTGTTTAAATATTCAGTATATTGTGCTCATAGAAAATCACTATAATTGTGTGATTTTAGTTTTTTTACAAGATAAATTGACAGTAGGCTTAAAAATGTCATATATTGTCACTACAGTTGATCTAAACTATTAATTTCCTTGAAACTAATGTTGTAAAATACTTGAAAAAGAAGAGTTCACATTTCTTTTGAGTAAATTTTATGTCATAGTTGTGTTCTACAAGGTCACAGTAACTATCTGAAAGTTATTTTTCTGGTGAATCAGATAAGATGAAAAAATATATGATGCAGTTGTACTGTAAATAAATTATACTTGGTGACAGAGTTGCAACACATGATTTAACACTTTAAATAACAGAAAATGTGTTCATGTATATCACTCAAATCACAGGACGAGAGACGTCAAGAAAGAAATGAACTAAATGAACTAAAACACATCCTGAAACAATTTTTCAGAACAAAACAGAGAAATAACAGTCGTCATTTTTAATACATTATTAGGACGAGACTGAAAAAATGTGATTGTTGTTAGTGAGTCACATACAGACTCTGAATGAACTACCAGTCACAACAAGCTGAAACTAAGCAAGGAACAAACACACCCCAAAGGAAGATTTGGTTTCAAAAACAAAAGCTGCATCAGTTTTGTGGAATTATTTCTGCAACAAAAAAATGATGATGTTGAGCAAAAACAGGTGCTTTGACTACGGTACCGTGTTATTGTTACCAAAACACAAGGCAACACAATGAACTTATTTGATCAAATAAATCTGAAAACTCTGTGTGATAACTGTAAAACAGATGTGAAAAATCTTTCAGATTCCTTTGTGAGTGTTTCACAAAATGAGAAAGGTTTGACACAGAGCTCTTCAGATTATCTACTGACAAGTCCTGATTCTTTCTTTCTTTCTTTCTTTCTTTCTTTCTTTCTTTCTTTCTTTCTTTCTTTCTTTCTTTCTTTCTTTCTTT